>CAJHNH020000413.1:884984-901854 GCA_905116865.2 Candidula unifasciata | reverse complement strand
AAAACAATCTTTTTTGTCTGAAAAACCTATGCACCCTATTCAAAAATTTTTTTTTTTTTTAACCTTCTTTACAATATTCTCTAGGGATAAGGTAAAAAGAGCTGGGAACAGCACATCACCTTGCTTTAAGCCAAACAATTATTTGAAAAGGGTCTGACTTTCTGCCTTTATATATGTATGAAATAAGTAAAGACCCTTTTCAAGCCAGTGGCACATTGGGCAAATGATACTAGACATATTTTTTATAGATCAATCAGCCCGGGAGGGTCAGTATTACACTGGTCGCCTTCACTTCTCATGTCTCTACCTGGTACCCATTTTAGGCTGGATTAACCTGTGAGCAAACTGAAAACAATCTGACTAAATGCAGATTTGAATGCAAATTTTTTGGCCGGATTTGAGTACAGCCACACACTATAGGCGGCTTTTAAACTAATTTTTTTTGCCAAAAATGTTTGGAAAACAGGATCGTCACAGGAAAGAAGTCAAGTCCCGCAAGAAGATCATTAAAAACTGGCAAGATCTGCTCCCCACTTGATGGGCCTTTGGGGCCCCTTTTTGGCTCGGGCCGCCAGTTGAATAGCCCTGTACAGTGGCTCCCTTTTCATGGGAAAATTATATTTTTTACGATTCGTGGTGTCTTGTTATGTCATGTTGTTTAAATTGATTTGATTTCCATTCCTGTGTACACCACGACTTTATTACTACATAACATAAATGCCGGTTGGGTGTCCCCCCTTTTCAAAACCTGTCCTGTCAACAGCTGTATCTTTTGGGTTTTTCCCAACTCCATGCCAAGAAAAAGGTCATTAAAATCATTCGCCTGTTTCCTCGTCTCTTTTTTCCCACGGATATTTTCAGTGGTCCAGGGGTTTTGAGGACCAAAAAATTGTTTGGGCTTGATTTTTAATTTTTCAGATTCCCCCCCATGTGTTAAATGGGTCTTATTGCATAAAATTTCTAAACCCACAACACATTTTGTACAATTGTCTCTGTATCGTTTTAAGATGAAAATACTTTGGATATTCTATCTATCCATGGCTTGTGTGGTCAACCTCTGGCATGCAACATCAGAAGAAAATGAATGAAATCTAACAACTGATGCGACCCTACCTTAAAACTTGTCTTATATATATAGATATCATGCTGGCCTTGCCGACCTCTGCGAGTTTTGCTGAACAAAATGAGATCCTCAAAGAGGAAAATTCGTCTGATGGATTTCTTGCGGCCCTGGAAAACCAGGAACTCTTCTTGGCGCAGCAGTCGACCTTGTTCTTGGAGATTCACCTAGTTAATGGATGCAAAAAGTTTATTTATAAAAATAACTTATCACTCATTGCTCTAGTAAAGGTTTAAGCAGCTGATAAATTTTATAAGAATAAATTCTAAGTTATGGACCTTAACTCTTTTAGTCCCATGAGGTTTGTACAAAAATAATTATATTTTCCACTAAATACTGCCAGAAAATGCCAGTGTGTCACCGGGGCCGTCACGTGAAGCAAAGATAGTGACACTGCACCCTAACAGGCATTTCGTAAGAGGCGACTAAGGGTAGGGTTGGGCTTGGGGTTGGCTACCTCATCCTGTAAGAACAATAGCCACAAAACCAACCAACCTGGTGTAGGAAGTTCAAAAAGAGAAGTAAAGAACAAGTAAAACCCGCCAACACCCAAGATGAGGGGGGATGCTCCTTCAAATATAAGAATTGTGACACAGTGTGGAGAAAGCCAAAATGAGTTTGGTCGTGTCAATGTAACAAAAAAAAAACACCTCCCAGGAGACGCAAACCCTATACCATCTCAGCTATGAAGCCTACAGAATTGCACCTGGATGTTAGTACTCTCTATGATATAGGGAGAACAAATGGAAGTAGAAAAGGAATTGATATATTCTCAGAATTAATGTCATCTTTGGTATTGGAACCCACAGTGGCTATGGGAATAATAAGAAATTTTAAAAAAAAAAGTGAGAGAAGAGAGCTGGAGAATTGAGGTTTGAAAGATTTGGGAGGACATGGGAGAGGCTCCATTTAAAAGCGAAGGGTAAAAAGACTTCCTCGGATTGAGTGTACTTGTTTATTGAAGACTGCTACACCGATCGGTGATAGCAAGGCAGTAAGAAGAATGACTGCACAGAAAACAAGCCAACATTTGCTGTGTTGTAAGAATTAGGAGTAATTGAAAGATCCCCCTGTTGTTGTCCAGATTTATTTGGTAATAATGTCGCGTGCGAATGTGCACCAGAAAGCACCAGTACGGAGTGGCAAATAAGACGTCCAAAACAATATGTAACGTTGTTATGATCATATTGTTTGTCAAAGCAGTATGATGTTTATATTCCCAGAATGAGACGGACGTGGAATCCTGAGGACCTTTAAGTGCGCCCGGGATCCCACTGAAGCAAACGTTGATATTAAAGTTGGATCCTTGAGGACGTTTTAGCACCGGGGGACTCCAATAGCCTCAGCAGGAAGCGTTGTGATCACTTCATTCTCGCGCAGTATATGCCGTATACTTTCCAGCACCATTGCTTAATTCGTACTTGTCGAGGAGAAATAAAGATCTTCTGATCTCCAAGTCGGACTGCGACCTATCGTGGTGACATATCATTACATGGATTTACGAGCGCGCTTTGGTGAATGCATCTTGATTATTACTTGCATATTTCCTCCTTGTATTTGCTGGATTGTATATATCAAATACAACCGTTTGAACTTAAAAACGCATAGCGTTCCGAGCTCTACCTTTCTGAAAGCAATTGGGTCTACTGTTTTGACCCCTACTTGGCCTAATTGCATCTTGGTACCACACACATCATTATTTGATAGCGCCTCAGAACGCTACAATTAAGGACCGCGCACGTATCAATGGGAGCCAGCCTTTAAAGATGAGGGACCTCTCGTACAAGATGTGATACGACATTTTGTCGCATATTTTATTGTTTGCTCTCAGTTGTACACGAAGCACATGTCCATTTGTCACAGTCTTAACATATCTCATAGCTGTTGGATATCGTTCAAGTTTATCAAGTCCGCCGCGCCCGCCAAGTCGTCTGTTTCTAAAGCCATCGTTGTCTCTTTATCTGGACTTTATCAATCACTCTTCGTTGGATCTCTGTGCCACTCTTCGTTGGATCTTCATCGGGACGCCGTATCATTCTTCGTTCGTTGGATTCTTCATACGCGGATCTAGTATCATCAGCGAATTACGCTGGATCTTCATTCATAATCAAGTCACCGTTATCTGACTGTGCCACTCTCCGTTCGACTCGAATTCGGAGTGGATCCAAGAATCTGTCCCTTTTGGTTGTGACGATTGATCCTGCTTACTTTGCCGTTGTAACGTACGTCGTTAATTTTAAGCGATTTTCATTCGCTCGCTAACATTGCAGTGTGTTGTTTGTACGCCACCAATTGGGTAAGCTCAATTGTGGTATATTGTGGTTTCTGGTTGCGCTGACATTTTTTTTTTTACTCTTCCTCCAAGAGAACCTGGGTTGTCCCCGTGCGAGGGTGAGGGGCGGGGTTGGCACATTAATTTGTAACGTGTGTGACAGTGTACGCAGTATTAGTTGATCCCTGTGGGAGCGTCACTTCACCACACACTATCATATATATCAATATTATTGTATATTTGATGTGTCTATAATTATTTTAAATATGTCTACATTTGGCTGAGTTTTTGGAGTTAGGTGCGTAGTAAATTATATCCTAGAAAATGGACACTTCTTAGCTTTCGCCGACGCCAAGAAAGGGGGGGGAGTATGTCGGACAGAGATAACCAGTTACTCCGATGAAGAAACAGCAGAACGCACCTGGAAAAAGGAAATGGAGTTGGAGAAGATTACGCCATAAGAAAAAGAAGCTGAGGGCTATGGAGAAACTACGCTGGAAAAGGAAAGCTATGTCCGTGAAAGACTTTGCGGTTTCGAAAATGGAAACTAATTTGGAAAGGTTACGTTTTGAGAACGAATTAGAACTAGCTCGTATAGATAGGAGACAAGGGTTGTTGCTGTGTCATAATCAGAGAGGCCGTCGTCCTGTGTCTAGTAGCCGTTCGGGTTCCGAACAAGGGGCATGTGTATACATACCCAAATTACCGTTTCTTACCCTACAGAAGATCTTCATAATTTTTTGGATCGCTTCTCTTTAGCGATGAATACCGCTAAGATACCAGAGGAACAATGGGGTATCTCGTTTACAGGGATTTGCGTAACGGGACCTCATTTTGAACACGTTCCACGCAACTTATCAGAAGAACGAACGCGAGTCGTTTCGAAATAGTCAAACAAGAACTGCTGTCTTCGAAGTGCATGAACCGAAGGAAGGTTACTGTGTTGCAGTTTAAATCTGTTGTGCCCTCAGTCCGATGGAAGTTTCGCATGATTTTGTAGCCCGCGTTAGAACGTTGTTTACGCGTTGGGGTGACATTGGCGATGTTAAACTTCTTATGATCAGGTTGGCTGATCTCATTAAGTTCGGATATAAATTTTGTCTTCATGTCGTTCGGAGATGTTCTCATTTTTTTCAAGAAAAGAGAAACCGAAGTCAGTGAGGAGATGACAACAGTGGGGAAAACAGAAATGTCACATGCACTTTCCCCCCTGGGGGGGGGGGGGGTACCATTACACAACCCCAGGTTCGAGGACATACTCCCAGCTGGCATCCAGTATTAAGGAGAAGAGGAAGAGAAAGCGGGTGCACCACAACGCCTAGTCAACAATCTGCCCGCGGTTTAAACAATGCCAGAATAGGCAGGCGCTATGCGCAGTCACCCCCCCCACAGCGAACAGAGTACAACCACCCCATAGAGATCAAACGTCCAAAAAGCAGGGTGAACCATTATCAACCCCGTGCATCTCCTTGTTCAATCTGTTTTTTCGTGATACACAAAAGTCCCGATTGTCCCCACAAGCGACACAGGAAAGATGATGACGATGGTCCATCTTCACACATGTAGGTTTCAACGCAACACAGGTCCTCATAACGGTGCTAATGTATGCCGGGGTTTCCAAAAACGTTCTGAGTGCCCAAGGGTTATGAACAGTCATGCTAATTCCGCGCAACAGTAAGCGCAGCGATGTCACAAAAAGTGACAAATTTAGCAGACGGTCAGGTTCGAATCCATCCAGAAATTGTTTACCCAGCGTTGTCAGCTGTACCACTGGAGGCTCTGTTTGCCTTTGCATAATGGTTATGTTGGAAACATAAATATAAAAAGTATACGTGACACGGGTCTGCCAATGTTATAGGAGTGGGTTAGATACCTAATCCCCAAATCGGCATACTTAGGTCGGTTATTGCAAGTGTCCCGTACTTTTGGTGGTCGTTTTTAGAAAGATTTCCTTTAGCAAAAGTCTATTAAATAACCCGTATTTTCAAGGGGTTGCCGAAGTGTGTGTGTTTTGGAGGAGACCATCAGCAGACGTACTCCTTGGATCAGTTCCAGAGCAAAGATGCCCTCGCGTGAGGAAATCGAACGCTGGTATAAAGAAAATGAGGGTGTGACTGAAGCTAATGCTGCAGTTTACACTTCGCTCAACAGAGAGTAAGTAACGGAGGAAGCCACACCTGCGTTACAGTCAGCTACTTCGAACGAAAAACCAAATAGCTATCACATTGTGGGGATAGCTAGCGAAGAAGCAGTAAAAGAAGAAGCCAGAACGACCAAAAAAGTTGCCTGGAAACGAACCCACACGCACCGAAAAAACAGTTTTGGCGATACAACAACGGGCGGATCCTACACTCACTAAATGCTTTTCTAGGGCAGAAGTAACCGGTGTTAGAACATGTAAGCAAAGGTACATGGGCATTTTTTGTTTTTATGTGAAGAATGGAATTTTAATGAGATATTTTTAAATCACCTGTTATGCAATGTAAAACAATTTAGTCGTTCCTTTATGCTTTATAAGGAACCGATGTTCTGAGAGTTGCACATGACCACACCTTTTGCTGCACATTTAGGTATAGGTAAAACACAGAAAAGAGTTCTTGCACAATTCTATTGGCCTGGTTGTTCCACAGATATTAGGAAATACTGTAGGTCATGTAAGGGACTGTCGAATGATGGCGAGAAAAGGAGCATCTCAGAAAACCTCCTATTCAAAGGGTCTATCTTCCATGTCGTCCTTTCGAAAAAGCTGCTCGTCGATCTTGTGGGTTCCGTTTACCGGTTGTTTTCACAAAGAGGATTTAGATACATTTTTAACATTTGTAGACATGGCATCACGTTGGGTTGAAGCAGTACCGTTACGTTCATATCACTACTGAGTCAGTAGCAGAAGCATTGATGCTTATATTCTCTAGAGTAGGC
Source organism: Candidula unifasciata (assembly GCA_905116865.2). NCBI lineage: Eukaryota > Metazoa > Mollusca > Gastropoda > Stylommatophora > Geomitridae > Candidula > Candidula unifasciata. Next base: position 895,543 of record CAJHNH020000413.1, on the reverse strand, counting down.
TTTCCCTGAAACAATCCTATCAGATCACGGATTCACAATTTATTTCAGAAAAGCAATGCGCTCTTTTTGACAAATTACTTCGCCATCTCTCACGGTTTTTTCTGCAAGATATCACCCACAATCAAATGGGCTAGTAGAAAAATTTAAATGGGGAAAATAAAAGCTATGCTAGCCAAAGTTACTAATCAATTTCCAGCAGACTGGGACAAATACCTTCCTGCTGTTTTGTTCGCCTATCGTGAGGTGCCCCAGAGCAGTACAGGTTTCTCACCTTTCGAACTTATATATGGTGCTAATCCCAGAGGTCCACTGTCGCTGTTAAAGGACATATGGATCGGTAAAAGGCGATCAAGAAGCGCCTCAAACATATATTAAATTCGTGACGGAGTAAGTAACAAGATAATCACAGGTTGTCAAGTTGCACGGGACAACTTGGAAAATACTGGTACTCATCAAAGAGAATACGTTAACCGTAACCGGAGACTAATCACTCTCCAGCCTAATGATGATGTATTGATATTTCTGCAAGATAATAATAATTGTTTATTAGCCAAATGGCAGGGTCCTTTTAAAGTTATTAAGAAAATTTCAGATGTGGACTATCTTATTGATGTCAGAGGACATCATAAAGTATACAATCTAAACATGCTTAAAGAGTTTAAGTCTCGCCCTGGTGTTTTGTCTGAAGTGTTAGAAGCAGCTGAGGCACCCGACAATAATTTGCAAGAAGAAGAAAGGAGGCAGCATTCTGCCACGTCATTGACGAAGAGAGCAATGATGTCGAGGTGGACACTGCTCATCAATTGTCTCTACCCGAACTGGTACCCAGAGAAACATGGAGAGACGTGGAAGTCGCGCCCTCGGTTCCACCAGATATGGTGCGTCGTATAAAGCGTATTTTGGCTACATTCGACAAAACATTATCGGACATACCGGGTAGAACGACAGAAGCAGTGCATTCCATTGAATTAATAGATCATAAACCCATCAAAATGAAAACCATATGTTATACCTTTTTCATTATCGGGATGCAGTAGATAAGGAAAATCGATAACATGATTAAGTGGGGTATAATAGAAACCGTCGACATCACCCTATGCTTTTCCTAAAGTGGTTGTCCGAAAGAAAGATGGAAGCCTTCGGATCTGCATAGATTTCCGAAAATTGAATCGAATCACGGTTGTAGATGCTGAAAATATCCCAAATATGGAAGATATGTTTGTTGCATTGTCGAAGGCTAGGTATTTTACAAAGTTAGATCTTACTAAGGGTTATTGGCAGATTCCCTTAGCCGAGGATTCCAAAAAAAATACACCGCGTTTCAGACGAACAAAGGTTTTTGGTTCACTTCAACTATATGGTCTTCGGGCTTTCGGGAGCACCGGCGACGTTCACCCGCCTCGTACGCAAGTTGTTTACAGGGTCGTAATGATGTTATTCATTATCTGGATGACATTCTGCTATTCCATAATGATTTAGACGAACATATTCGAGGTCTAAAGACATTACTGGAACGCATAAAATTGTTTAATCTGACAGTTAGACCAACTAAAGTGAAGGTCGCTTTCGAGGAGGTCACGTTCCTCGGTCATGTTGTAGGACACGGGGTCCGTAAACCCGAAGCCACCACGGTGGGTAAGATTCTTAACATCCCTATACCAAAAACGAAGAAACAAGTGCGTGCGTTATTGGGTTTATGTAACTTTTATGCCAAATTCATTCCTAACTATTCAACCATTACAGCCGTGTTGTCCTCACTGACGATGAAAGGAATGCCAGCGAAGGTTATCTGGACGAGAGAGTGCGAGGACGCGCTCCAGAGATTACAAAAGGCATTTAATAGTAATCCGTTCTTGTGTTTGCCAGATTTGTCTCTGCCGTTTTATGTATTCACAGATGCGTCTGATGTTGCGATTGGTGGGACGTTGATGCAATCCAGAGAGGGTACCCTACTTCCTGTTGTTTATGCCAGCAGGAAGCTGTCTCCTACTGAATGCCGTTACAGCGTGGGCGAGAGGGAGGCACTAGCCATTTTTTGGGCAGTAGGGAAGTTTACCCAATTCCTGTATGGCAGTCACTTCTTTATCTTGACAGACCATCGTCCACTCGAAGTCTTGAACTCAGCACCCATCAAAAACTCACGCATATTAAGATGGACAATGTTTCTACAGACGTTCAACTTCACAGTTATTTATCGCCCAGGGAAAGAGAATGTCTTAGCCGATTTTTTGTCGCGCACCCCAGAGGCATTGGAAGACGATTGATGTTTATTTGTTCAATTTACATGATATTTAAAATGCATGATGTTATGAAAAATAATTTGGATAACAATAATGTTTGTTGATAATAATGCTTAGTGAAGTCAGGAATCTATATTTTGCATGCATTTAGTAATGTATTGACGATATATTGAGGAGTGAGTGTGTGTGTATTCAAGTGTTCTTATTTGCTCTCTCGTACTGGTGCTGTTTGCCGCGACATGACTCCAGTTTTCCGACCGAGACTACGTCAAGTCCTAGTGCTCGGTCGTTCTCGGGAGGGGGGAAAAGCTGTCGCGTGCGAATGTGCACCAGAACGCACCAGTACGGAGTGAGCAAATAAGACGTCAAAACAATACGTAACGTTGTTATGATCATATTGTTGTCAAAGCAGTTGATGTTTATAGTCCGAAGGAGACGGACGTGGGAATCCTTGAGGACGCTTTACCCCGGGATCCCACGGAAGCAAACGTTATATAAAGTTGGATCCTTGAGGACGTTTTACCCCAGGACTCCAAGACCTCAGCAGGAAGCTGGTGAGCACTACATTCTCGGCAGTATGCCGGTATACTTTCATTGCTTAATTCGGACTTGTCCGAGGAGAAAGTAAATCGTCTGGATCTCAAGGTCGGACTGCGACCTATCGTGAGGACATATCATTACATGGATGTACGAGCGAGCTTTGGTGAATGAATCTTGATTATTACTTGCATATTTCTCCTTGTATTGCTGATTGTATATATCAATACAACCGTTGGAACTTAACGCATAGCGTTCGAGCTCTACCTTTTGAAAGCATTGAAGTAACTACTGTTTTACCCCTACTTGGCCTAATTCATCTTGGTACCACACACATCAGTTTGAAGCGCCTCAGCACGCTACAATGAAGGACCGCACGTATCAGTATACACCGACCAAAACTTAAGAAGACATTTGATGTGATGTTGGAGACATGTGGGGAATAGTCAGTAACATCAAGCGTTGTTTCTGACTGAAAGAGTGAACCAAAAGGACAACTGATCCAACTGTAACCATCAGATGCCCCAGTATAACAGCCGAATACAAGGAAATGAGGTGTCTGAGATTTAGTGCTATCAAATTTACATCAAACAAGTGGCTCACTGAGTCACCGGGGGTCAGTTTTTATTAGGCTGCAATCCAGGCGGAAAACTAAGAAAAAAAATTATGGAGTTTCTGCTGTGTGAAACATATATAACATGTAACGGCTGAATAAGCAGACAGTTCCTTAACTTCTTGTGTTAAAAGACAAGTGAACAGGCTTCACTGTACTGGTTTCTTTAAAAATCCCATATGGTTTAATCTCTCTTTGCCAAGTGTATGATTACACATAAAGAGTATTCCTAGTTGAGAAATTCCATAGCTCCAACGACGACTCAAAAGTTGATCTATGAATTACTCAAGAGACAATCTACTATTAGATGAGACAATGAGTATCTACTTTCCATTAGATGAGAATAAGAGTTAATCTATTACTGGACAAAGGCTAATCATCTGCTATTGAATAAAATCTAATCTACTATTCACTAGGGGAGAAGTAATCTTATAATTCACTTTGAAGAGAGCTAATCTGCTATATGTGACTTGAGAGTAAAATATACTCTAGTATTAAATGAGATGAGAGTTAATCTAAAATTCCTTAGGTGAGAATCAGAGATAATTAACTTTTACACAAAAGTTAACTATTCACTAGATAAGAACTGATCTACAATTCCATAGATGAGAATAAGAGATAATCTTCTATTAGATGAGAGTTTATCACTAGATAAGAATCTGAGATAAGAATCTGAGATAAGCTATTGCTAGATAAAAGTAGGTTAAGATTCCTTGTCACGCCTTAGGTGCATTGGGTATATGGGAAGAGCGTCCCATATTTTTACAAACCAATCGGCACTGGATGGTAATGTGGTCAGCAGTACGCTGGCCTCTTTACTTTCCCAGGACAGCCATCCTGGTACCCATTTTAGGCTGGGACGACCTGCGACGGCCCATACTATGATAAAAATCCACGCAGCCAGCAGTGTGTTTCGATCGTGGTACGTTGGATTACGAGTTGGACACGCAACGCCTAAGCCAAGGACGCCGCTAAGCTATTACTACATAAGTTAATCTACTTTTCACTAGATGACAAATAAGAGATAACTATTTGATGTGAACTGATCTACAGAAGAAATGATAAACTTACATCACAATCTCTAAGAGAGTCCATGGCCAAGAGGTCATTGCCATGGCGAAGCTGGAACTTGACCATTTCCTCTGCAGCCTATAGAAGTGGACAAAACATAATGGTCAGTTGAACTAGATATAATTTATATGGTAATATTATCATCACCAATGCTTTTAGCGTGAACTGATTCTGCAATGATCATTCTGGTAATCCCTGCCTTGAATGATGTCATCCCCAAATACTGTGATCATGAAGGTTGTTATCACCATAATTATTTTTCTTCTGTGTTCATTGTTAGCAAAAATGTTTAACCTTCTGTGTTGTGGTTTACAGCTAGGATGTGACACATGCACCTTTTGGAATACATCTGCTTAAGAGGCAAGGAGCCAGAAGTCTGCATTAATATAAGACAATTTATAAAAAAAAGGAACCTTTTTGTGGGGGTTTACTGTCAGTGAAAGCAAAGAAGAAGATGAACCAGTCTGCAACTGTTTTTGTCTTTATTGATTTTTTCTTCCTGGTTCTCCCCCACTGCCTTGTTTCCTCCCTCAACTTTGCAAGTTGGTCCAAGGATCCTGCTTCCACAAATTCATCTCAATACCTGTATCATTCATGTCCTGCTTGCACACATACTTTTATCATAGTAGATTAATAACACTGAAACAAACCATGCAAATGTAAACAGCAACAGAGGAGGACTAGCATGAGGCTGGCTACCTTATTCTGTAGAAAATGTAAGCTCCTAAATCCAGCAAACCATGAAGAAGTTATACAAAGCAAGTCATGAGTCGGCTGGGGACTTTTTTTCCCCACTGGGAGATTAGATTAATAAATAAGAAGAAGCCAGTATGACTGATTTTCTTGTGTTACTGTAAAGTTCTTTGAGGTTTCCTTTTGCTGCTGCTGTCTCCGCTTCCTGTGCTAGATCATTTAGATATCTCACTTTATCTTCCCTCATACGCCTCCTAACTTCCTTATTGGCTTCTGTGTAATTATCCTGAGCTCTAGCTTTAGCAGCTCTAGTTTTGCTATTGTTTTAGTCTGCCTTTTTACTTTTCCTTTCTTAAAGAAGAATGACTGATTAAGCAAGTATTTTTAAAAAAGTGTCATACCTTCAACTCAGGATACTCCAACTCTGTCTCGGAACACTCCTTGAGCAGCTGTTTCAGCAGCAGAGCATACTTGCCCATTCTCTGGACTGGCTTCAGTAGATAACTGGACAAGTCCATCTTATCTCCAAGCTCCAGCTGTTTTTGCTGAAAGAGACATTCAATATAAGTCATCACCACTATGTACCATGCCTGGAAGTGTGTGCAACGGCGGTTCACCACCTCCCACAATCATCAGTCTTGGATCCGGTCTGTGTTTACACCTTGCTTCTTGCGTATGGTCAAGTTATCTAGGTATCTATCCTTGTCTTTCCCTTGCTCTTTTTGCCATCAGTCACAAAGCTGACAACTAATTAAATCTGCTAAATTCTCTTTCTTAAAATTCATGCCATGTGGCAATGGTAATCATGTTTGTCCCAAGCCTTTTGTTCTGTGCAGTCTGTTATTTACCCTCACAATACATCTGTTCTTACATGCCAAGATGCCAAACTAGAGTTAACTTGCACTAACGTTCTACACAGAGTTCATCTGCCTTGGCATTCTACACAGAGTTCATCTGCCTTGGCATTCTACACAGAGTTCATCTGCCTTGGCATTCTACACAGAGTTCATCTGCCTTGGCATTCTACACAGAGTTCATCTGCCTTGGCATTCTACACAGAGTTCATCTGCCTTGGCATTCTACACAGAGTTCATCTGCCTTGGCATTCTACACAGAGTTCATCTGCCTTGGCATTCTACACAGAGTTCGCCTGCTCTGACAATCTAACACTGAGTGTACTCACCTTGACATGACATGAGCAACACGTGACATGAGCAACATGTGACATGAGCAACACATGGCATGAGCAACACATGACATAAGCAGCACATGACATGAGCAACACATGGCATGAGCAACACATGACATGAGCAACATCTGACATCAGCAACACATAACATGACACCTTAAAAACTTACCCTGAAGAACTCCTTGCCATATTCCATCATAAGACAATCAGACTTGGGCTTGTTCTTGTTGTACAAGGCATACAGATAGAACATTGTCTCCTGAAACACAACCCACACAAATATTCCAGAACAGGAAATGGCACAAACTTATGGTCCCTCACATAAAAAAGAACAGCCACTATTTATCTATATCCTCTTCATGCCATTGTTGATAAATAAGTATTCATCCCTCATGATCTCTACTTTGCCAGCTGCTTTTTCACCCATAATCTCCCATGTCATTTTACATTCTTTCACTTCCCTTTCTACACTCCTTCCCCAGGTTTCCTATGTTGACCCCACCCCCACCCAAGCACGTATGCATGCACGCACACCGCATTCAGAGCATCCTTATTAACACTTTGTCCCAATCTTCAGCAGCTAGCAAAAAGTCTCAATGCTGATATTGCCAGTTGTAGTCTGACTGTATGTTCATCTTGCCTTCACCCAGAGAAATGAGTGTCTACCTCTGGTCACTTCCATTTGCCTCAAGCAAAACAAATGACAGTAAAAAAAAAATATCCCACTGCTTCCCTAACAAGCAAAGTCATAAAAGGGGTCTTAATCAGGGGTTTGCTGAAACTGGATGTTTTGAGCTGAAAGGTGCAGATATCACAGCCTAGCTGTAAACCACAACATAACGTACTGACCATCTTTTTAAGGATGAAAGCACAACAAGTGAAACAAATTAGAAAATGTCATAGGGCTGACATCTTATATTTCACAAATCTCAGTACATCAGCAGCTAACTTCACTTAACCCTTCATCTCTGGAACAATTAAAAAAAGGTCATGACCCTGTTACAATTTCATAACAATTCAAGACCCCATTACAATACCAGAAAACCCATTAACCTTTTTTCAACAGGTCACTAATAAATAAGTTAAAGATATATGTATCCTCATTTAAAAATTAGTTTTTGAAATAGATAAAGATTTATGAAGACAGAAAGCAACATTGATTGGAATACATCCTCCGTTGCCTTAAAAAAAAATGAAGTGATTTCATGCCATAACCCTGTGACCTCTATCACTGAGCCTTACTGGTAAAATGACATCAACTTGGCTTTAAAAAAAAAACCCAGACAATTAGATCAAAAGAAAACCGCCTTAAATGCTATTGTTAGCTATTGTATTCATCCATATCCTGACTTCTTAAATGTTTGCTCAGGCTGAAAAACAGCTAACAGCATTAACTGTGAGTCTCATAAACAGGTTATTGTAGAACAAATCACAAAAGTGACATGCATGGGGAATAAGACCCAATCAGAAGGGTCAGTTTTTTGGCATCCCAGGGTTTAGCAGCAAACAATTATGCCAAAAGAAAAATGACTGAAAGCCTGGGGTCATTGTAGAGAGGTACATCTGTAAAAAAAACAAATGATTGGCAGTAAAAGAGACAGAAGGTTGTGGATAGATAATGACCAGCATCACATGGCAGGGACTTTAAGAAGAAGAAGAATGACGATCTTCATAAGTAATGAAGAATGGAAAGTACGAAAATGACAGACAACACCCTGCTGGGAGAAACAATAAAAAAAAAAAAAAAGGCAAAAAAGATTTTTAAAAAGATTTAGGAGAAGATTGGGTACTTTCATTTTAGTTCACTCAATCTTGAGGAATCTGAGAGTTCCAAGAAAAGTCCAAAATTGGGGCAGTCGTAAGGTTAAGGTTAGTGGGTGCTCACTTCACACCCTAACACCCCTCTAATATTGGACTTTCCTGGGGAACTCTCGGATTCCCCGAGATGGGGTGAACAAAAAAATAAAGAACGGAAGACTTAAACAGTAGAACACCAGATGCTGTCAATGTTATTTGAAGCTATACAGGATGCATAATCTCCACAACACAAACAAGGGACTTACATGTTGGAGAAAGTACTGGCCCACAAGAAATGGCTGGTTCTGACAAGACTCCAGCTGTTTGAGGAAGTAATGGCTGTGAAACTGGTGGATCTTCTCCAGGTTGCCAAAGATGACAGTCCTCTTCCCTCGAAGCATCTGAGGAACATCATCTCGCTGCATCTCAGGCACATAGTGATCAGTGATGAACTGCAGAGCTCGCACGTAGTCCCTCTCTGTCTGAATCATTTCCGACATGATCAGTGAGACTGTCCTGAGAAGCACAGGAACACAACTTAAATCTGGCACACATATAACTAACTGATTAGAGAGACTATATGTAAAAAAGACATATTCTGGATATGTTATGACAAGGAAGAAACACAAATTTGGTGACAACTAGTAAGACTAATGGAAAGTGAGCAAGACGAAGACAAAGAGACTTGATGGTCTGGACATACAGATGAGAGCAGGATAAGAGCACTGACCTTATCTGTTATTCTGCCTTTTGAGAGAAATGGCCAATCATATTAGTTTACGCTTTTGGGTGATGCACATGATGATTAAGGTAACCATAGCTATGGTTAGACCTTGCAATAATGGTAATTACAAATAAAATGCACCCTAAAAAAGGCAATAGCAAAGTAAATGGGACAATTCTCAAGCAAGCTGATATATTTAAGTATTTGGATACTCTGATAACAGCAGACGGAAGATGTATTATAGAAGTTAAATGTAGAATAGCTCAAGTAAAGGCAGTACATCAGAAGATGATGGATTTTTTCTATGCAAACCTTCTTTGTTAACTTAGGTGGAAAATAGAATTCTTAAGAGCTATTTAAATTATATCCTGATATATGGAAGTAAATCATGGGCAATTAATTAAAATGCCAGAACTGACTGAAGGTGCACAAGATTGTGGATAGGCATAACTACCAAAGGTGCAGAGTCTGGACTATAAAAAGTAGGGAAAAGCCCTTTCAAAACTATGTTTTATCATTGCAGTTTGTCCCCCAAACCAGCTTAGCCTGGTCTAGCCACTTTGTTTCTTTGAAGTTCTTTGTCAACAATAATTGGCTTTTTCTGATACAGGCTCTTCACCTGCTATGTTCCCACACTTTTCTATAGCCTGGTGACAGAGCTTTCTGCAGCGTACCATCAGGCTTAAAGGCAGTAACATCTGTTTGAAACTACTGCGCCAAATTTTAGAGGAAAATGTAAAATTCAAGGACCTTTAAGAGTAACCACTAGTGTGCCGAGCATAGACCTATATATATATATATATATATACAGAACAATCCGCAGTCAAGGGGTGATGTGGTCAACACTATACCAGCTGCCTTTACCTCCCAAGCAATATCCAGTACCTGTTTTTATTAGGTTAGCAGGCAAGCCCATATACTTTCAACCTTTCTCAAGTTGGGTGCCTCCTACCCTTTCCCTAAATAAATTGTAAGACCCCTAGGACAACCCCCCCCCCCCCCCCCCCCAGACCAGCAAATTAAAAACAATATGATTAAAACGAGTAGGAAAAAGTCTCAAGTATTATTAACAAGAACTTGTAGGAAAACATCCCATACAAACTAAAGCATTGTATAATTAAAAAAAAAAAAAAGTCACTACGCTATTCTATTTTTCACCTCATGTTGCACAAGGTACAGCGGAGATCACATTCCACATTAAACTCTGTTCTGCTTTTGTGATTGTTAAATTTTAATTTATAATTATCTTTTGTGATTGTTAAATATTAATTTATAATTAAACAGAAAAAACAAAGTTAGTATAACAGATTATTACAAGTACAAATGGACTAAATTTCAAAACTGCTGGATGTCCCCATTGAAAATTCCTTGTTTCCCCTCCCCGCACAGGTTGAAAACTACTGATCTAGCCATTAAAGCCAAACATACACAACTAAGTGTCAATGCACACCAACCTTCTGCTTTTGATTTCTGCCTCTGACAAATGAAGATCGGCCATGGGACCTGTAGGAGTGCCCCTGGCTGAGCGGTGCAGGTGGGTGTTAACTGGTACCGGAGTCCAATCTTTGACGGAGCTGCTGCAGCTCAGGTCCTGGTGATCCCGACTGGGGCTCATGTTAAGGTCTGCTTCGTCTTCATCTTCCTCTGGCATGCTGTCAAAGAAGAAGTACACAATACAGCAATCACTAAAGTGAG
>CAJHNH020000413.1:819984-882484 GCA_905116865.2 Candidula unifasciata | reverse complement strand
CACATTCGCATGCCAAAAGAAACTAAAGTTGTCTGTTGCCAAAGATTTTGGGAGTCCATTCACAACAGAGGAATAATCAACAGGTAAGGTATGCGATCGTAGGCAAGCGGCAGACGACCTTGAGCCTAATCTGAGCTAGTTTCTTCAACGACAAAGCAAAGCCAATTTGTCTTGAAGCAAAATCTCCTCCAGACAGGATTTTATCCATTTCGCTCGCAGAAATACTTTCCGAGAATAGTAAAACGCTACATTTACTGGCAGTCAAAAACGTGGTAATACTGACAGCTAGACTTCACACTACAAATGAATTTATGATCAGAGCTTGCTTGTAGCTGGCAAGACTGGCGGGAAAAGCTAGGGAAAGTTAAAGAGATAAATCCCTGGCTAGCTTAACCACATGGATAGGGCGAGACAAGAACACTGACCTTGTCCCCGGTTCTCGTGAGCGTGTGAGATGGGGAAACATGAGGACCATCATCGTGCATCAGGATGATGATAAATACATGCGGCACCGTATATTCTATTATGTTCATCATCAAGCAGCAGGTTCTCGTCCCGGCATGCGTAAACTCTCTCTCTCTCTAGTCATTTGTCCAGCCCTATGTGCTTTTACAGCAATGTTGAATAAAGAATCGATATCACAGCACCCGGGACACTCCCATAAGCGTCCCGTCCCCATCTTCAGTGTAAGCGAAGAATTCAAATTCCGATGGTATCAGTAATTGTCTGATTGTACATCCGTCTCGCCTTTTCCTTGAGTGTTGAGCGTCAGCCAGATCCCATGATAACCCGCTGCAGCGCCATTCTCTTCAGAGAGTAATGATCTATTTGTGCCTCCGCGCTGTCCAGGCAAATGTAGCTTTAATGTCTTTTATCTACGTTCACGAAGGTCTGCCTTTGCCTCGTTTCCAGCAAACCGTACACCCCCCCCCCCCCTCCCAACTAAAACCACCACGACGTTTAAAACTGCCCAAAAACCTCAGCTTTCGTGACAGAATGCTGTTTATGAGCCACCTCTCCTCGGTGTTCAGATCGTGCAGGATGATGATTTTTTTTTTTTTGCTTCTACTTCCTTCATTGCATTTTAATAATTTTCCTGTAACATTTCAATTTAAAAGTTCCGACCCCACCCCCTTTCCCCATGACTGAGGAAGGTAAGTCCATGACACACATATTCTATACCTAAAGATAATATAAAGGTGATCAACTCATAGTGATTCACTGGGTACCTCATACACCCGGTGATTCCTGATCTTCCTGGTACAATTTGCCAAGCACACACTTCTATAATACACGGCAAGCAACCCAGCATTTCATTGGTTAATCAGGTAGCCGTAGTTCCGACTTTAGAGCAAACGGGTCACCCAACAGTTGCTCCGTTCCTGTGCCACGCGTCACCCAACAGTTGCTCTGTTCCTATGCCACGCGTCACCCAACAGTTGCTTCGTTCCTGTGCCACGCGTCACCCAACAGTTGCTCCGTTTCTGTGCCATGCGTCACCCAACAGTTGCTCTGTTCCTGTGCCACGCGTCACCCAACAGTTGCTCCGCTCCTGTGCCATGCGTCACCCAACAGTTGCTCCGTTCCTGTGCCACGCGTCACCCAACAGTTGCTCCGTTCCTGTGCCACGCGTCACTCAACAGTTGCTCCGTTCCTGTGCCACGCGTCATCGAACAGTTGCTCCGTTCCTGTGCCAACGAAAACTAGAAAGAATGCCAATCACTGTCTCTTGTGAAAAAACTGACAGTGTCTACACTCTCTGCAAAGCCAACAGCATATACGCTTTAAATGCATGACACACCACCAGATGTGTCAACACAAACAGTTTGACACTAGAAATGCTGTTTATTGTCGATGGAAGAAGCAGCTGCAACAGATCAGTGGTTGCATACGCAATTAATCGCTTAGGGCCCCACTAGATCTCTGTCAGCACACCAATCGTCATTTTTTGAATATGCAGTTCACAACATAAACCATGATGAGCACAGCTGAAAAGAATTCCAAATGAAATTCGTAGCTCACAGTGTGAGACTATGCACCCAACTCAAGTGGGCGAAGGAACCAAGCCCTTTAGTCTAAATATGAAGGTCACTTTAAGCATTTCATTTTCTGATGAAGGGAAGTTGTCACATGCAGTTCTTGGTAGTACCGGAAGGGCAATGCACAATAGTGTCAGACGCAGTTCCGGGGATTTTGTACCGAAAGAATAAATGAATAACTTTATAGCTGAGAACAGTAAGTCGCTCACCTGTCTTGATAGCCAGAAATTATTGCCAAAGGCGATGGTCACGAATGGTTAACATGGACTGGATATCAAGCGAAAAACCAAAGGATCAGATTATGTGTATGCGTTGGCGGATAGTGGGGTGACTAGCCGAACGGTTAAACTCTGGGCTCTAAAGAAGGAGACCCGGGTTTGAAGCCTCGGTAAGGCTGAGGATTTTTTTTCTGTAGGAAGCAACACAAAATCCTCACCTGCACAGTCGTGGTGACAGCACTAGCCATGCGGCCGTAAAACCTCAGGCTCAAAGATCCGCCCTCCTTCCGTGCCTACACCGCAAAAGTGGTATAACAAAGGCAATAATTGGCAGCTGGTTAGTGTTAAAGAGAAAAAGGGTGACAAAGGATATAAGTGCAGATTGTGTTAATAAATTTAAAGGCAAATGGGGTTAATGAATATAGAATACACTAGGGCAGATGTTGTGACGCACTAATATATGTTATATAAGCTCACGTGCGCGCGTGCACACACACAACTCACCTGGGTAATGATTCTGTGCTGCTAGTGATCACGCTGAGAGACTTTGAACTTCTCTGATCCCTGGCAACAATCCCTTCACTTCTGCTGCCGCTGTTTTCTGCGTGGACGGGAGGGTGACCCAACGGGCCAGCTTCCTCCTCCAGTATGGGTGACGTCAGCATAGGGATCGGTGCGGTACTTGCACGCTTGAGGATCTTTTTGTGTGGGCGCGTTGGTGCGGGTGCTCCCACAGCGGTGATACCGGTCGAATTTGGCAAGGATCGTCGGGCATTTAGCCTGGCTGGATCCGAGGCAACAGATGGCACAGAAACCCTCGAGGAGGAGTTATATACTCTGGACATGGAAGACGGTGGCTGGTACAGCCTGGCCCTGGCTGGTGACTCTGATGTAGATAATGTAGGGGAGACGGGCAGTGATACTGAAGTCGGGGCATACTGTATGGAAGACGATGACAGAGGCGACGAAAATGATGCCGACAATGGGATCTTTGTGGGACTTGACCCCGGACTTTCTGTACTGCATAAACTAGTTGAATCCGCCTGTGTGTGGAAAAACGGGGCAGCTGCTATGCTTACTCGTAACGCGTGATCAGGTCTGTTCTTTGATTTAAACCCTACGACTGGGGTAACTTGTGATCCGCCGCCCGTGGTTTGCCAGTCTGAGAAAGTTGGGGTGCTGGAGTCTTGAGGTTGCCACTGAGAGTTCTCACACACTGAATCTCCACTGGGTGCCGTAACCTCTTCGGGGGTGTTTCCCTTCAGAGACGACGGGATGATACACGAACTGCGGCTATCTTGAGAATTCTGGTTAAGGCCACTACTGTCAGTCTGTGAATGTGGTCTGTCTAGTGGTGCTCCCATGACACGAGGAATATGCACTGAATAAAAGGATGGATTTTTGTCTTTTGGATCTTCTTTCACAACCTGCTCTCCTCCCATCTGGATTCGTGCCCGCTTCAGAGTGGCGTGTCTCATTTGCAGTAGTTTATGAGTTTCCTGATGGATGATAAGTTAAAGCTTTCATAGAACATAAAACCAATATTAGCCATGTGCATAAACAAGAGAACAGGGAGCACTGCTTTACATGGTCTGCCCGCACATGCAATAACGCAGAGTAACAGTACTAAATGTGCTAAATGCAGATTAATTGGTTTTACGTCGTCTTGATATTTCTCTGTCAGAAGGGTAGTGAAACTTCTAAAATGATGTTTCAACTTAAAAAAAAAGTAACATTTACAGACATGATTCAGTATGTATTATATACATTTTTTTTAATCGCGGGATTTTTACAGATTAGTTCTTTTTTTTTTTTGTTGTTGTTGAAAATAAGTAATTAAAATAAGTAATAAACTTCAGGGTTAAACAATATTTGGCCACATTAAATGACAGAATATACTGTTAAAAACCACATGGGAGGGAAATGAAGTCAATAGAGCAAGAGGTAGGAAACGATACAAGTGGGAGGACAACATCAAGAGATGGGCGGGCAACAGTCTAAGAGAGTGTACAAGTCTGTTCCAATGCCAACGAAAACCACATACAATGTCCCTCGTCTTGTGAAACAAATTGACACAGTGCCGTCTCAGCCAAGCCAGTAGCATACAGACATTTGCCCCAGCAAAGGTTTACACAAGATTCTGGGGCTAAATACTGAACAAGGCAGCAATCAGGAACGCACATGGTCACCAGGAAACAGATAATGATGATGCCGATGATGATCTTCTTTTTCATCCTTTATCTCCCAGTGGAACATAAGGCCTCAACTATTCTCCCCAAGCTCATGATACGCTTGCTTGTTTGTGGTTTGATTGTATTTTGCAGCTAATTTTTCACAAAATGACAGCTAGTCTCACACCAACACCCTTTAATCGCCTTTGCTATTTTTTGAATCATGTATGGACCAATCTAGCACACGGGTTGAACAAGATACAAGCAAGCACAAATTTCCTACCTGACAGCGGGCCTTGGCCAGCTTGCATTGCTCCAGCAACCTGTCATTGTTGAGTCTCTGAGCCACTTCCAGCATGGCAACGAACGTCTCCTCGGAGATCGCCGGATGCTCCGACAAGTAAATGCTCAGGCTTTTCAGCAGTTTATCCAAACCCTCGGCGGTGGTGCTGTGCTCCATTTTCATGCTGGACATGTACTTCATAGCTTCCAGGGCCCACTCATAACTCTGTCAGAAAATAGAATGTTGTAATGAAATTGCTGTAGAAATAACTTGACCAATCTGGAATTTCCGGTGGTTATGTACAGAAGTGTCACAAGGAGAGACAGAGTTCGAAACGAGAACATTAGAGCAATTGTAGGAACCACACCATGCCTGCAATACATAAAGAAGCAACAAATAGAGTGGTTTGGCCACTTGATGCGAATGCAAACCGACCAACTGCCTCTACGAGCATACAACGAACAGCACTACTGCCCTAGAGCAAGAGGCAGACCGAGAGTACGATGGATAGACAATATATCAGAGATCCTGAGGCAACACGGACTAACAACAACACGTGCAACACACCTGGCCCAAGATAGAAAACTGCGACTCCCCACTACGCTGTGAGGCAATTGTGGACAAGACAAGACAAGACATATACAGAGGTATTATTAGATTTATATTTATAGAAATTCATATAATGCATCGGTCAGCTAAATTCCCAGTCTGCAACATATTGTGTTGAATGGTAGCTTTCTGAGGCAAGTTAAAGAATTTAAATATCTAGAAAGTATATTTTCGGAGGATGGAAGAATAGATCGGGAAATAGAAACAAGATGCCAACGAGCCTGTGCACTTATAGACTAACTGACACCGTTATTAAAACATCCAAACATAAGTAGGAGCGCCAATTAACAATAAATAGCATATTCATTCCGACACTGTGCTACAAGTGTCATACTTTTACGTTACAATAATTTCATTATCACCATCACGTGCCTTTGCTGACACCCCTTAATCTCATGACAAAAGGCTGCCAAGAATCTTCTCGCGTTGTCTTCCTCTGTCTACTTCCACATATCTTTCCAGTAGTCACACATGTTCAGGTTTCTTCTTCTCATAACATGACCCCCCCCCCCCCCCCCCCCCCCAAAAAAAAAAAAAGACGACTGTCTCTATCTGATGTTTGTGGTAAGTTGCCCTCGGACCCGTATCTCTTTCTAAACATCTGGGTTACTTTTGAGCTGTCCAATGAATTCTAATGATTCGTCTGTAAAATCATATCTGTGAGGCTGAAGACATTGGCCTGTTTACCAACTGTCCAGGATTCCCAGCTATATGATAAAACTGGCCCCATACAGCATGCGAGAATTATTGTTCTAACCTCCATTGACATGGATTTATTGCATAATAAAATGCTCATTTTTACAAAATGCAGTTTTAGCCTGTCATTTTCTGTTCTTTATATCTGTGATACATGATCCGTTGGATGTTATCCATGTGCCTAGATACTTGAATTTCTGTACTTTTTCTATCCTTTTTGTGACATTACTATTACTCCTGTTCTTCCACTATTAAAACTGAGGCCCTCTCTTTCACTTGCTACCCCTACTGTACATATAACTCACCCCTGTAGTTCTTTCTAACTGGTCGGTTATCAACGGTGTCACCGGCACAACGCAGGTTTATAACGTCTTCATCTTCTTAGCGTTCACGAGCTGTAAACTCCAGCCGAATGTTCTGCCTGCTCTCCATGTCTGAACTTTGGTTTCACACATAGGGCTGAATTTTAGTTTCACATATATGGCTGAACTTTGGTTTCACATATATGACTGAATTTTAGTTTCACATATATGACTGAATTTTAGTTTCACATATATGGCTGAATTTTAGTTTCACATATATGGCTGAACTTTGGTTTCACACATAGGGCTGAATTTTAGTTTCACACATAAGGCTGAATTTTAGTTTCACATATATGGCTGAACTTTGGTTTCACATACATGTTTGAACTTTGGTATCGCATATATGGCTGAACTTTGGTTTCACATATATGGCTGCACTTTGGTTTCACATATATGGCGGAACTGTGGTATCACATTTACAGCCTATCTGCACGTAGTCTGTTGGTTTCTTGCCTCTCTAGCAGTTTATGACAACCAATCACAATTCTTGACATATCCAGTATAGTTATCATTAAATATTCGCTAATAAAAAAATAAAAAAAATAATAAAAAAATTAAACAAAAAAATCAGGTGATAGTACACACCCTCTTAATGCTCTGGGATGTTTCTAAACAGTTCATTCTTTTAGCGGCTGCTTGCTGCATATAGATGTTCTTTATTATTCGTAGATCTGGTCTATCAATGTTTAATTTGTCTAGTGGTGAAATGCTTTCGTATAGTTAATGCAGATATGACTTCACTTCTATAGCGTTTGCTGACGACAGCGTCGCTCTGTAAAGTACCTGCTGTCTGAGGATGATGATATCTATAGTAGTCCTATTCTGTGGTTGAAACATATTCATCTTTTACCAATTTCTTTAATGTGTCCACTGATGAACAGGGCAGGCTCTGAACATGGCTAACTGTTTGATCTCCACACATTTACGGTCATTTCACAAGGATTCTGAACATAGTCTACCACAGACTTGCAATCACTCTTATGTCTCTTACCCCTACTTTTGAAGTAATTAGCACAACAATAAATTAAACTAGGAAGATTAACGGAGAGAAAGAAAAAGACAGACACAAATACAACCTAAAGTTTCGACCAAAGTCTATATCAACGAATCAATCAATCAAGAGCCGTCCCCACAATGAAGGTTGACTGCAATGGATCTTCAACACGGTATATCTCTTGTCTTGGTTGTACACTCAGACTGCTGCTAGTCCATCTCTTGATGTGTGCCTTCCTACTTGTATCACTGTCTACCTATTAATCTCTTGCCCCGACCTTTCCCTCCATTATGGTTTTTAAACCGTATTGTGCCTTTCAATGTGGCCAAAATATTTCAATTGTCTCTTATTTCTTTCTTTCAGTAATTCTCTTTTCATTCGCAGTCTTTCCAGACCGATGTTTTTGACCTTTTTTTTTGTTTCCATGAAAAGCGGCCGATTAAGCTTTTCTAGGGACTCAGTTCAATTTTTTAATTGCCTGTTCACAGTCAACGAAATATAGCCAAACAACCAGGAAGGTCAATATAGAACGAAAAAAAAAAAAAAAAAAATAGGTGGAAATAGAAATACTGAATATTAACCAACACTCACGACTATCGCCTAAAGATATTGTATATTCAATTAAGTACTGGTTATCACTCTATGCCCCTAAAGTGGTAGGATATCTACCTAGGTACTGATTATCACATGCGTGTTCCTATCGTAGTAGACTGTTCTACCTAGAGACGGATAATCTTATCCATCGCTCCAAAACTGTTGAATAATTTCTAAAAGATGATCACTTCTGTTCACCAGAACCTAAGGGGTCGACTTACCACGATGGTGGTCGGTGCTTCTATGCGCTTTCAACTGTCTCCATTATTCAACCGCGACACAGGATATTACAACTGTTATTCTAAGATTTATGAGTTATTCTAAGAATTTCCCTTTTCAAAGCAAATGAAAAAACGAACTCGGCGCGTTTCTACAGCACTAAGAACATGACAGCAATTCTTGACACTATGTTTAAACGTCCTCTCTTGTGACTCCTTGGCCACAAAGAGGCCCGCTGTTTGGGAACCAACAAGGCAAAGAATTCAACTTTCAACAGTGCTTTCTCTCTGAATCTGTGCATTATCTGGCAAATAAGACCATTCGGAACTTGATGATTTTGCCAAAGTCCGTCGTCAATACAACATCAATAACGGCAAACGGTGGCCAGCTAAAAGGTAATTTCGTTTCCGTTGACCAAAGGTTAACTGTCATATTTTACAAATAAACAAACGGTCCAATCTTGCCAACAGCTCGGCTAACGAGCGAGAGTTGACTCGCACTCGCCGACGGAGTCAATGAATTTAAGTCAACAAAAGAAGCAAAAGGCGAACCTTACTCGACCCGGTACCAACTACATTCACACGATCCTTCGTTGTAGATTTTTTCCTTGTCTAAGAGGTAGACACTGTTGACAGCGTCAGGGCGCTAAGACATCCCGTCCCTAACAACTGAACTTTTCATAGTGAAGTAACATGTCTGGCTGTAACTTTTATTTTACGTTATATTATCACAGTCGACGTCACGGCACGTGCTCAGGCCTCCAATGCAGCAGCTACTCAAAAGTATTTCAATTGATTGTTCAAACAAAAATGTGGTTACAGTCTCTCTTGTCTTGGCCTCAGGACGACACAGACGTGCTTCACAAATCTTTACTCATATGTCACGCAATCGTGTTAACGTGAGATATTCATCACAGTGTTGATGATATCAGGTCCGTCCATGCTTCTTCCCGTATGCATTGGTGCACTGCTTGGAAGCTGGCTACAACTAAACTCCTGCTGCAAACCAAAGTGCCCAAGAAAAAGAAGGTCAGGATGATAATCTGGTGTTCGATATAATGTTGCAGTGCTGTATGTTCAATATTCGTTCAACTATTCCCATCAGCGTGACCTTTTCTTCAAGTCCATCATCTCAGGTAGCAGCGATCTCCTTCTCACCTCATCCTTCTGTCACATTAACTGACAATTACAGTAGTATCTGGGTATACTCACTCCCCTTTCTAACAAGTCCAACTGGGTATACGTCTTGTTTAGACACCCCATCCCCGTTTCCCAAAAGGTGCTTGGTAACGACCTTTGCTTACCATCATCAGAAAAAGCTCGACCATGGGCCTAATGAACATCCAATACCTAAAACAGGTGGCAATGAACCGCCAGACATACAGACCTATGACTTCTGCCCTACGCACCGCCTTAGACTCAAGAGGAAAGACTAACTAACTAACGACCTTTGTTTGCAACATGACCAGAATCTGTAGGGGTAATAGCCGAGTCAAGATATCGTAAGCTACTCTTGTTTATCTCTCTGGAAACAAATCCACAACTACCTATGAACGCCATTTCGCCAGTTGACAGCATTGTTTGGAATGAACAGACTATGTCACATTTCCGAAACATCATGAGGAGAGGGCAGAGGAAAATTCTGTCGACATATCTGTTTTAATAAAAGTCAAATCTGGTGAGCCTCAACCAGGTCCAAGTAGGTAGGCAAAAGAGACGGGTTGGGAAGACACAGAGAGAGAGAGAGAGAGAGAGAGAGAGAGAGAGAGAGAGAGAGAGAGAGAGAGAGAGAGAGAGAGAGGCGGAAGCTAAACAAAAATAATAATAAGAGTTTTAGATTCCTGAAGTTTTAATGGAATTGGACTCTCCTCCCAAACAATAAAACTTCCTCGTCCGCCTTTCTTTTCAGCACCATCCTTGTAGGCACTCGACTCCTCTTAGCAAGTGAGGTTAAATTATCACTGATTTTTTCCAACTGCTTTTTTATTTTTATGGGAAGAGATTCTATCAGTCTTCCTTTTTTTATGATGGAAAAATTCGTGTGGTATAGGCCCTGTCTAAAGATGTGGAGCAGATGAAGTACGTGTGCCGAGGTACCATTGTAATTCTGATGTCTCTCTAAGCGAAGAGGCCGAAATTAAACATGTTGCCGCTTGGTCTAGCCCTGCTTTTCTTCCCCTCCAGTTCTGTCCTGACGATGTACTCCAGTTCTGCACTTCTCAAGACGTACTCAATGAACATATATTGCCCTCTTCTGATGCGAACAATCAGTCCCATTTGCTAGCTAGTTTATTTCTAGCAAGGTATCATCATCATTACACCTTCTGTCTGTCCATGGTGATCTCATTCTTCTATTTAATTAATTTTAAAACAAAATAACACCTCGGTAGCTTGCATATAATTTTTCTATAATCAGATAATTAATTGTCCATGATTCATTTCCGTACGTCATGATTTAGTTCTATATAGCACTGAAGAACTGACTTTCTCATCTCAATTCAGAAAGTGAGATTGTATATGCTATCTATCCATCCCGTGCAATACTGCTCTTCTTTTAGCTATTTAACATTAACCTACCTGTATACACCCCCACCTCCCCCACCTGCTGTTAAGTAGAAAGCGGTTAAATGCATGTGATGTCAATAATGGTTTTGAAACTCATGGTCTTACTGCAGAAAGTAAAGTGAATGACCCTTTTCCACGCCTTTCAGGCGTATTGGGTATATAGGACTAGACCTATATTTGACAGACCAACGGCACAAGATCAAGACCTACATTTTATAGACCAGCGGTACAAGATAGGTTATGTGGTCAGCATCACGCCAGCCGCCTTTACTTCCCAGGACTGTACCTAGTACCCATTTAAGGCTGGGTCGACCTGGGAGCCGAGGTGATTTTTGAAAAAAGCCAGGGAGTGAACCCACGGCCTTCCGATCTGCAGGCGAGCGTCTAGCCACTACGCCATGGCGACTCCCTCTTATTGTGGAAGACTTTTCTTAACACGAGCTGGCCTTCCTAGTCACATTTGCCATAGGTCGTGACTCTCATGCCTAGACTTAGCATAGTGCAACACTATCGTCCGAAAAGACTGGGAGGTGCCAGCGATCTAGTATGGGTGGTAAATGATTAGAGTGTATAGAGTCAACCGCCAGGAAAGAGAGATGCAAACACAGGAGGCGTATGTTGACATAACTCCAATGTTCTCTCTCCTAGGCTCAACTGTATCAAGTTTCCTCAGCTCGAGCAACTTCCTTTAAAAAACAATGGGCTTGATAACAAATCCTATTTGCAGGCTGGTATAAGGCATATTATCAGTCTATACCCTCTTATGACGCGGTTATCGTATTCACAAGTGACCTGTTCCTCTGCCGGTCTGTTGCTTTTCTGCCAGTGTAATAAATGGCACTTTACATTCCATCATTACCCTCTCACCTGTCTTTCTCTAGGTTTATGAATGTCGTCTGTCCTTTTCCCCCATCACCATCTCCCGTCCAGAGAGAGAGAGAGAGAGAGAGAGAGAGAGAGAGAGAGAGAGAGAGAGAGAGAGAGAGAGAGAGAGGGTGAGAGAGAGAGAGAGAGAGAGAGAGAGAGAGAGAGAGAGAGAGAGAGAGAGAGAGAGATCCTTGCCAAAATGTCTGTAAACACGTCCAAGCCGTCTCCGCCTCTCCAACTAGCTTTTTTTTTTTTTTTTGATGGAAACGCTTGGTTGCGTGTATTAGAATAAAACTATGTACACATACTGCGATATTCACTTTAAAAAAAAAAAAAAATCCTGTGCCACCAGTGACATCATTTGCTTTCTACTTGACCCATTCATGATATTAATTTTAAAAAGAGAAACTAGCTACAGTATTGTAACTTCATAGGATACATTAAGTTCGTGCAGAAAATTTACAGGAAGTCGCAATCCACAATCAATATTTGGTAGCTGTTTGTGATTTTAAAACGCGATTTTACGCTCAGAAGTTTGCTACTGCTATAATTGTTATACTCACGTTCTTTCCCAGCATAATAAATAAATAAATAAATAATAATAAACTCAAAGAAAAAAAAGTCAAGGATCTGTTTGTTTTCATTAGCAGTTTGTACATCTAGCGATGGAGCTGATTGTTAAAAATCTAATTAATTGGATTGCACGTGTATTTAATTATATATTTGCGCTAAATCAAAATTAAACAACAATTTAGTTGTCTCAACTACCGTATAGGACAGACAAACTGTGCAGGCTAGAATTGACATTTCTGACCCGGAAAGACAACAATGTCCATCATCTTTCCCATATTTAAACCTAGATCTCTTGCATAAGAGCTCAGCGTTCTGGCTGCTTGACCAGCTGCTCTCCTCCACGGCCGACTCTATTTACATGTACATCACATGTATCTTCAATGTATAATTGATTTGATTTCATTTGATTCAAGAACCGACATCACAGCACTCGGGGCATTCCCATAAGTGCTCCGTCCCCATCTTCAGCAGCCAGTAAAGAGTTCCGATACTAATAATGCCAGTAGCATTCTGATTAAACGTCCGTCTTGCCTTTCCTCTGAGCTTCAAGCATTTGCCAGAACCTCTCGTCACTCCCCGCTGCATCAATCTCACCTGCCTTTCCTCTGAGCCTCAAGCATTTACCAGAACCTCTCGTCACTCCCCGCTGCATCAATCTCACCAGACCGTGGTGATCCATCTGCTTCTCCGAACTGTACACGCTCTCCAACAAGGCACTAACCCCGTCTGCCTTATCATGCATCAGTATTTTACGAAGACGAGCAGAGCCAGCCTGTTTGTCCGTCTGTTCATTTTCCCAACACACCGGCGTTACCCCGTGAAAAAATTAAGACAATACTCCTCATCTGTGTCCTCCGCAGCAAAGCATGCCACTCTGCACGAATAATTCCTGTCCTATCTTACTCATCATGCTTTCTGAGTCAGTTACAATCATAATGTGTGTGTGTGTCGTGTTCTCTAACCAGCAGAAAGCTGCAGTGACCGCCTTCACCTCAGTTCTTAAGCTGGATGTTGTGGTATCATATGCTAGGCTCTCTTGCACCAAACGTCGACCATTACCTTTTGCACACACAAAACATTCTTTTGCCTCTTGACACTGAACCGTCTGTGTTAATAATCAAACCCTCTGAGCAAGCATTATCTTGAATTAATTGCTGAATGTCCATCTCCGTGGCACCTGTTGGCCAGTCTCTGCATTCCTGGCTCAGTGTGATTATGACCCAACACAAGTCTGACTGTTCAGGTGGCACTTTGACACACTGCCTCCCCAAAAGCATGTCGTAAGAGTCGACTAATTGGGGAGCTTCCTTTGAAGTCGGAGTGCATCTGTCAGAGAGGCAAGGAACCAACAGTCTGAATTCAAGAGAATGAGATCTGTAAAACTGATGTATACGCAACACTCAGGTTCTGGAGCAGGACTGCAGTTCAGTAGTGGACGAGCAACCAGAACCTTCTGCCAGAGTTTACAGCTGGTGAACGCGAAGAAGAACAAAAGGAATCAAATGACAAATCTGTGGGCTTTCCCTAACTGTTAAGGACAAGAGTACCGGACAATTAACACGGTCAACAAATTCTCCCAAGAAGTTGTGTCAGCCAAAATATGCAAATATATCTGCTTTGTTGTAAAAGGTACACATCAATTAAGAGAAAAAAAAAGGGGGGGGGGAGAAAAAAGGAAGGGAGTGAGTAAGGGGAAAGAGAGGGAGGGAGGGAGAGAGAGAAATCAGACGAACTGGGAAGGAGGGGTACATGAAACTTTGATTTTTGAATATTTCTAACAATACATCATCAATCGAACATTTTGTCCTGTCACCTAAAGGTTTACCCCACCATTTTATAACTGACAAATACCAACATGGAAGACAGACCAATAAGACAGAACCCAGACACCTAGATAAGCTGGGGAGAGAGAATGGGTATAATATAACTGGAGGCTTTAAAAAGAAACTTTTAGATTTACTACAGTTGTTCTTCTTCTCTTCCACCTTGTACCTCATCGAAGTGTCGGGGGGAGATCTAATGTAAGCTCTGTCAAGAGCACTATTAAGACTGATGTTCATTTCTGTAAGGCTGTTCTTAATGCCATCACTCCATATTTTCCGAGATCTTCCACTCGCTCTATACCCGTTGTAACGTTTTAGTGTGGCTCGCTGTGACAGATAGTACCAGGGCGGTCTTGTTAGGTGTCCAAACCACTTCATTTGTTGATTTTTTTATGACTTGTAAGACTGGCTTTATTCCTAGCATTCGTCTGATTTCATGATTTCGTATTCTGTCTTTCCTTGAAACTCCTGCAGCTCTTCTAAGGCATTTCATCTCTGTTATCACAATTTTACGTTCATTGGAGGATGTAAGTGTCCACGTTTGGCATTGATAGCATAGTGTTGGGCAAAACATAGTTCTGATAAGATTCACTTTAGTACTCTGAGGTATCTGCTTGTGTGTCAACAGAGGGATTTACTGCCTATAAGCTACAACGGAAACGAACTATTAATGTAAAAAAAAAAAAAAAAACTTCCCACTGAGCTAGCAAGATTTGAGTATGCCTTAACCAAGCGTAACTACAAAACAGAGTATTGATAAGAGAAAGTAACATGAACAGTAACACACACGGGGAAAATACTTCCCACAGATGAGATTTGATTGAACACTTACCCTGACCGAGGCTAGAAAACAGTTGATAGCCTTGTATAGACACGACACTACGACTCCCACTACCAGGGCATCCATGCGTTCCCCCTAAGGTATATGTCACTGAGATGAGGATAACAGCCACACTGTAAGTGTCCACTGTTGTAATCTGTTTACTGTGTGTCTTATGTGGTCTGCCCAGCCTGGTGTGACTTAACAGTTTTCAACTCAATGAACTACACGTTCCACGAAAGGTAATGTTCAGTAGCGGGTCGATTCACCGTCAGCATGTGGAACAATCAAACGTCCGTGTGCTTCGTCATAGCTGAGAACTACAAAACACTTTCGACAATGCCGCTGTTAGCTGTAATCACTTTTACGTAGCATGCAAGACAGGAAGCTATGGGCGGAGATTCCTAAGACTAGTGTCTTGGTGTTAAGGCGACAGCAATGCGGCAACGAGAATCACGTTCTCAAGCTACAGCTGAAAAACGCGGGCATCCACAATATGACATCTACGCTTGGTTATGGCTGTTAAGCTAAATATAACGACCAACCTGCTCCAAACAAAACTTCATCTATCACTTCACATGCCAAAAACAATCTGCAGTTAACACAAAACTAGCAAGTCATTATTATTTGTTTCGGAACCGCCTGTAATTTGTTTGGCTTGCCATAAATATGAGACAAAGTACGTGCTATTATGGTTGGACTAAATATGGGCCCACAAATATTTATCTTTCATTGTTTCAAACAAATGTACTTATTAAAAATAGTTTCTGGGCAATATATGACGATGAATCTTCATACACTACTAGCGAGCCAAAACAAAAAAGGCCCTATAAGGTTTACCGACACTAGCCAAGTCAGATGACAGGCGACACTGAAAGCAACCCAGGGAAGACAGTCTAGTTTAAACACTGGCTCTTAGGGCGTCGTGCCAGCTAAAGACACGGGGCAACGAACTTTCTGGCAAATGAAACCAACTGTCAACAGTTCGTAGACTGACAACCCTTTTCCGCCGCTTTATTTTTGACCACAAGCAAAAAAAAAAAAAAACACTGGCAGACGTTTTCCTTTGTTAGTTGTGCCAATTTTACCCAGCCCCGGTGCCCTTCTCATTTATGGGATTCCCTTGTTTAGAACATCCCTCACTAATTGAATACTTACTTTCCTTAGATCTCGTGGAAGACCAAGGGAAACCCTACGTAGAACTATCATCAGGGAAGGCTCGCTCATGGGCCACTCAAACATCCAAGACCTACAACGGATTGCAACGGACCGCCGTGCATGGAGAGTCACGACCTCTGCCCTATGTGCCGCACTCGACACAAGAGGAAAGACTAACTAACTAACTTTCCTTGACTCAATTGGCGCTTGGGCTAAGTACTGCGTAGTCGGCCAATGTAAACACACAATCACTTCTCACGATGTAAACAATATTCTCAGAGGGCACTGCGTGGTTGCGAGGCATGGTGTCCACCTCGAGTGCTAGAGGTTCTGAGTTCAATCCCCGGTAGGGGCTGGGATTTTTTCACGTGGACTTAGACTTCTGCTGGTCTCTGGGTGGTGAGATCTGACGCCCATGTGCCTTATTGAGCACGTAACAAAAAAATCTCTTGGTAGTTGGAAATCGAAAAGAGTAGCCTAACGGCACTGCCCGGACAAATTTGGAGTTAAAAATCTACCAAAAATATTTCAGGGTCCTCGCCGGTGCTACATAGCCTGTGCACTGTGCTGAGCTTCTTTAGACTCAGACTTGAGTTAGAAGAACAGAACACTTATATGAGTTACACCCGTGTGCCATGATGTTGATCCGTTGGTTAAAATTTCAAATCTCCCTCTTCTCACACAGTAAAGGCCGCCGTGCGGCAATGCTCATTATGCTGGGCCATTCCCCCCCCCCACAACACACGCCTCCCCCCCCCCCCACTTCCCTTCTCCACCCAGGTATTGCCAATCATTTCTGATGTAGATATTTTTTAATGACAGAATACCAAACACTCCAACATTCCTTTGGGATATTCTATTCCTGAACGAGCACATAGACTGACTGCACCACCTGCTGGTAAATCTATGAACAACAAGCCAGATGTTGTAAGAGCCCTGTGGGAGCGGGTGAACAGTGCGGAGGTACAAACAGTGTGACTAGAATGGTGCCGCCAGGAGTGAGCAGGGAATCTGGCCGACGCTCAGCACTCATTGGGAGGGGTGAGCAAGACATACAGTCAGACTGTTACTGGCACCATCGGAATTAGAACTCTGTGCTCGCTGCTAAAG
This sequence comes from Candidula unifasciata, assembly GCA_905116865.2. Taxonomy (NCBI): domain Eukaryota; kingdom Metazoa; phylum Mollusca; class Gastropoda; order Stylommatophora; family Geomitridae; genus Candidula; species Candidula unifasciata. The sequence continues at coordinate 865,384 of CAJHNH020000413.1, read as the reverse complement.
ATAGGGTTAGAGCGTTTATGAAAAGGAATAAGTTCTACAAATGTCCAAGTAGTTGAAAACAGTTTCCCTTATTGAGATCAAATGATACTGTCGGGTTATTCCCCGTGTGGGTTCCTGGATCTCCACTGGGGGGGGGGGGGGAACGAAAACAGACCCACTGTCTCCCCAACAAACTGTCGAAGGAGTCGACTAATTGAGGGCTTCCTTCAAAGCTGAAGTACATCTGTCTGAGAGGCAAGGTACCAACAGTCAGAATAAAAATAAGCAAGATTTGTAAAACGGGTGCAACCTCAAACCGCAGGTCCTGGAACAAAGCCAAAGTCTAGAAACGGGCGAACAACCAGGTCTTTCTGCCGAGGTTTACCCCCGGGGAACGCAAACAAACATACTGTCGCGACATGATTAATCGTTCGGCATATCCGAAAATGCGCAATAAACGTATTCCGGTCAACCAAGCATTTTTTTAAAAAACAAAGACAATAAGAAAAACTGCCGGCGATAAACAGACTTGTTTGCAACAGAAATTCGCCGGATCTGAGATCGTCAATTAAGTGGTCTTCACTGTAATCAAGTTAAGGACCCTTATCCACGTCTTCAGGCCTGTTGGGCATATAGGGCTAGACATATATTTTATAGACCAATCGGAACTGGATGAGGGATGGGGTCAACATCACACCGGTCGCTTTTATTTCCCAAAAAATTCACCTGGTACCTACTCAAGTCTGGCAGCCAAGGTCTTTGAAAAAAAAACATCTGGCTCCGTTCGGATTCGAACCTACGAACTTCGGATCCCCAGGCGATCTTCTCTGCACTATAATAAAACGCCTTTTCAACAAAAAAAAAAAAAAAAAAGGTGAAGGTCATGAATCCAGCCTTGACATCGGCTAAAACCCTGACCTTTAACACAATCCGATTGGGTCGCGTGTGGATGTGTACAGACAGCTTTATATCTGTGTGTGTTTGTAATGGCGCTCTGGAATGTCTGACACAAAATAGTGGGGCCAGTGTTTCTTCCCTTCTGCACAGTCATCAGAAAGGTCTCTCAGAGGAAATCCTTTTGAAGAATGTTATTCCGACAATCAAACAGGAGGCGTTGGTCTGTCGTTATGCGAAGGTTAATGGCACGGCTGAATCTCCGAAAGTTTCCAGAAACGTCACACATGCATACTTCAACTTCCAGGAGATTTAAGACTGTTGTTGACGTATTTACAGCTATCAGAGGCTTGTTTATAACCTTTGTCACGGGCTATCTTTAGATGTTAGTCTAAAGATAGTACACTGCCCTTGCTTCTCGGAAGAAAAAAGACAGGACCTATTCAAGGCCAGCGGAGGCATAGTATGAACATGCGTGGCTATCGGTAAATATATCTACTGCATCGCCAGAAGCGACAAAATCAGGCATAATGTCATAAGAGAAAGGTCGGCACAGAACCAATTCTAAATTATATACAAAGATAGCAAAGCAAATGGTTTGCCCGCTTAGAGAGTGCCCTGTGACGCCATACTATACAAGACATACACTAGAGGGAATGGACGGTGAGCACGAGGTAGACCAATTTCCACATGGAAAGATAATGTCAAGAGAAATTCTACAAAAGCTTGATGTGTATGTGGTCGCGGGGCGGCTAGAAGTGCAAGAAGTAGAACCTTTTGCCTCTCTTGACAGCCGAACCGACAAAGGAGAAAGTGGTGATGAAGAAGGAAGAATAAGAAGAAAAAGAAAGAAAGAAAGAAAGAAGAAGAAGAAGAAGAAAAAGAAGAAGAAGAAGAAGAAGATGATGATGACGAAGAAGAAGAAGAAGAAGAAGAAGAAGAAGAAGAAGAAGAAGAAGAAGAAGAAGAAGAAGAAGAAGAAGAAGAAGAAGAAGTGCAAGAAGTAGAACCTTTTGCCTCCCTTGACAGCCGAACCGACAAAGGAGAAAGTAGTGATGAAGAAGGAAGAATAAGAAGAAAAAGAAAGAAAGAAGAAGAAGAAAAAGAAGAAGAAGAAGAAGATGATGATGACGAAGAAGAAGAAGAAGAAGAAGAAGAAGAAGAAGAAGAAGAAGAAGAAGAAGAAGAAGAAGAAGAAGAAGAAGAAGAAGAGGATGACGACGATGACAGTAGTAACTCAACTAACTATGCAGGCCCTAGTCCCAGGCTTAAAAAAAGACCCACTCGCCCTACACTCGTCTAAAAGGCCCTTTAAAAAAGCAGTAAAGTTCAGGTTTTAATAATGCAGGAAACAAACTTGCTAGTACCATTTCCCTTAAAAACAAAACAGTACATGTACTTATATGGAAAATCTGGGATGGGCTTTTATTACCAGCATCCTGAAAATCCCATAAGGTCTTTTTTTTTTTTTGCGTTAGGTCTAATTTTAGGTTAAACGCCTATGTTAAATGCAGACACTAGAACAACCAGACAACTGACTCGCAGCGCTCAGATAAAACTTGGACAAGAAGCATATCAAAGTTAAGTATAGCAATTATACAGGTCAGACAAAACCGAAAACTGCAGTAATTAAACAGTCAGACAAAACCGAGAGTTTTAGTAATTATATACAGACAAAACCGAGAGTTTTAGTAATTATATAGTCTGGGGGGTGGGGGGGGGGGAAGACCTCGAGAATTTTAGTAATTAAACAGTCTGAAAAAAAAAAAAAGAGAATTTTAGTAATTATACAGTCATACAGACCCGGGAATTATAGTAATTATATACAGTCAGAACTACAGTAATTTTACAGTTGGACAAAACCGAGAACTACAGTAATTATACGCAGTCAGACAAAACCGAGAACTACAGTAATTATTCTGTTAGACAAAACCGATAACTGTAGTAATTATACACAGTCGAACAAAACCGAGAACTACAGTAATTTGATACACACAAAAAACGAGAACGATAGTAATTATACAGAGACGCAAAAACCCTGGAGCTACAATAATTATGCAGTCTGACAAAATGCACAATTTTATACATTATACACATCTAGACATAATACAGAACTACAGAAATCACATATACTGCCAGGCGACACTCAGAACTACTCGTCACCACCAGCGCCAATTTCTCTCCACATCCTCTTGCGACTAGAAATTGCCAGAGACAATCTAACAAGGGACATCAACACGCTGAATGTTTCGTAAATTAATAATTAGCATGGGAAAATGTGCAGACAATTTACATCTGGCAGGGCTGGGAATTATCAATCTGATGACATCAATTGGGACAGATTTTACTGGGAACACACCCTGCTCAAAATGAATCTGCTAGTTTAGAAAGCGGGGGGGGGGGGGGGGGGGGGAGGGAGGGGAGAGAGAGAGAGAGAGAGAGAGAGAGAGAGAGAGAGAGAGAGAGAGAGAGAGAGAGAGAGAGAGAGAGAGAGAGAGAGAAAGAATCAGGGGAAAAAATCTGATTAATGCTCGCGTCTTCGTAGAAAAAAAAAAAGTTCTTAAAAACGATCCGCGCTTGAGAAACTGGTAGACTTACCTTGTCTAGAAGATGGTAACATTTGGCAGTTCCCTCTATCCTCTCTCTGGCCTCCTCTAATTGGCCGGTGAAGTTCTGCAGCTGCCTCCTCAGCGTTTTGGCCAGATCCTTGTAACCCGTGGCTTCTGAGAAGCTGCCACACTGTGACAGCATGCTTGCCTCTTCTAGAAGGTCATTTCCTTTCTCGATGTATGACTGAGGACAAAAACATTTGAGTAGGTTAGTCTAGTTTAAAAAGCAGAAAATAAATTACATACGCTTAGGAACTGTAACACAAAGAAAGAACAGACGCACAAATTCAGAGTTTCGAGGGAAAAAATGTTCATCATGGCGGGAAATGGGTCGGGGGTAGATTATATAGACAGGTAATCCATACTATGAAAGACAAGATATTCGAAAACATGAAATGGAAAGGGGTGTTTAAATATTACGGTTTAAAAAAGTGATAAAAACTATTTTTGACCGCTTCAGTGTAAGATGTTGAGCATCTATATATGTTCTGTTAAAAAGGATTAAACTAAGGTGATATTACAATGAAAGACGGATAGTGTGATTGTGGGCGCAACAAGATTTTACGGCAGTTTTGTTGTGCTTTCCAGTTGCTATATCATGCTTCCATTTAAATCTTCTTATAGAACCCCCCCCCCCCCACCCCCTTAATCCATGTCCACCCCCATATAACTCTCTTCTTTACGTTTGTGATAAGCTGTTTTCGTGCCTTTGCCTCTGTCAGAAACACTTAAATTACCTCTCTCTCTCTCTCTCTCTCTCTCTCTCTCTCTCTCTCTCTCTCTCTCTCAACATTAATTAAAACAGCTGTTGTCTCTCTAAATTATTAAAGGGGAAAACCCCCATTTAAACGTTCGCGTGAGATAAAGCACACATCTGACACTCCTCGTGAGAACAATAAAAAACCGCAAAGTCACGTAAACAGAAACCGTCTCAGCGAAACATTGCGATTAAACAGCAAATATTCCACACACTTAATTAACATGCACACAGATCAGCACCGAATCACCAGCAATGCCTACTTTTGTCTCCTTTCCAATGATACTCTCCGCTGATGTTGTGAAATGAAACTGTTCACGCTTTACCCTGGACAAGTAATTCCGATTATAAAAACCGCTTATAATCCAATAACCTTTCTTCTTAAGCGATGGCAAATAGTCTGTGGTTTGGTTCACCTTTCGGGACATTTTTGTGTATAAATGCGGTAACAAACTACACTGTCCTAGGCACGCCACGTACCAACAATGTCTCACATATATAAGTAATCACAACTAATGAAACTACATAGAGTGTTGTAGTTTCTGAAACATTCAAAATATATCACTTTAGTCCAAGCCTCAATTGGAAAATGCAAATCAACATGGGCGCAGATATGGCGAAACAACTGACTAGTATTCATGTGAAAACAGCTCACAAAGTCTTCACGCTCTGTTTATATATAACCTTGTATCTGATTATGCTTGAAACCGACAACGGGAAAAGAACACAGGGTGATCAAGCAGACGAGAGCACATAAACATGAATTGGTGTTCATGGAGAAAGATTAGTGAGAATGACTACCTCGTATTTCATATATCCTAGGCCGGACTTGTATCGTGTGAGTTCTAAAGGACCACCAAAATGATCAAGTAATAATCGTAATAATTCCTTGGTGTAAAAAGAGAAAAATTAGGAGATGAAATTCGTAATATGTGTTAAAAAACACACTAATAACTGACCTCATGAAGGCGAACAGACTGCGATCTCTGGGGCATATGAAGAAAATGAGAGCGGCGGAGAGGCAACAACTGAGTACACAAAAGAGATTAAAGGGAGCAGACCCCGAAGCAGATCAAGAAGAAGGTGGAGAGATAATGTACAGACAGATCTATAAAAACTCCGAGTCACTGAATGGAAAGAGGTAGTTTACAGAGATGAAAGGAGGCAGGTGATTTGTGCAACAAAGAACCTCAAGGGCTCTGAATGCTGAAGAAGAAGAGGAAGCAAGTTAAGACCCTTTTCGTGTTATTAGCGCACTGGCCATATGATTCATTCATTCCTTGCCCTGTTGTGCTATTATATATCACATCTGGTTAGCAGTGTATTTCTCCCTTCCGTCCAATTCCATGGAAACATTTGATGCTAGACGCAAATTTTGATAGACCAATCTCCACACAAAGGACAATGAGGTGGACATCACTTCGACTCTTCACATCCTAGGCCATTTCACAGTACCCAATTCAGGCTGGTCAAGCGGGCAGTCATCGAATAATTAAAACAATCTATCTCGATGAAGATTCGAAAGCAAGATTTTCAGACCGGCGGCAGCGTCTCCCGATGACTAACTGGATGATTTAAACCAATGTTTGCCACCTCTTCTTCTTCCTCCTCCCCTTCCTCTAATTCTTCCTACTCTTCCTCTTGATCTTCTTTTCTTCATCTTCTTACCTTTCTTCCTCTTCCTGGTTTTCCTCTTTTTTTTTCCCTCTTCTTACTTTTCTTTCGCTTCTTCTTATTTTTCCCTTTTCCTTTACATCTTCCTCTTTCCCCTCCTCTTCTTTATCTTCTTTCTTCTTCTTGTTCTTCTACTTCTTCTTTCTTTATTTATTTTTTCTTCTTTTTCCTTTTCTTCGCTCCTTAAGTCAGAAAACCTATATCTCGAGGCTAGTAGCCTTTATGAAGGTTATCGTGCAGTTCAAATCTCCTTGTGTACCATACAGCTATGTATTCACTGAGGACTGAATAGGCTAAACTACAGCCATTCTTTCTCTGTATTGGGAAGGTAAAGACGCCGGCGTAATGCTGACCATATTACCCACCTTGTGCTGATGGTCTGTACAAATATGGGATGCTCTTCCCAAATACCTGATACGTTTAAAAGGCGTAAAAAAGGATCTTTACTTGACTTTATATTTCTTACATATATATATAAATTTTTTTTTGGTAACGTTCATGTATTGTGTTAAGCTATTCTACTTCATTTGTTCTATAACTTTTACTCAAAACTGTGAGTGGTTTAAAAAAAATACTAAACAGTTACAGTTTTGATCACTGCAAGAGGTGATGAATGTAATGGAAGATGTATTAAGATAGTTAAATGTCGAATAGCTCAAGCAAAGGTAGCATGTTACAAAATAAAGAATATTTTAGCAATCTTTCTGTGTCAATTGACACAAGAAAGAGAATTCTTAAAAGTTATATAAATCCTATTTTGGTATACGGACGTGAATCATTAACAGTTATTAAATTAGTGACAACTTATTTGGAATCTACGGAGATGTGGTTTTATAGACGAATGGTGAGAATTCCCTTGACAGATAAAAGGAGTAATGAAGACGTCTTGACAGAAATTTACTCACGAAGAGAACTGATTGCCCACATCAGAAAAAGACAATCTACATTTTTTTGGTCATGTGATGAGAAGGAGAAAACTGGAGTACGTCGTGGTGGTAGGAAAGTTGGAGGGAAGGAGAGGCAGAGGGATACCGAGAGAACAGATGCAGGAAAGTTTGACATCATGGCATGGGAGATCATCTGTGTCAGAGCTGTTTGAAAGTACATAAGAGAGAAGGTTGTGGACAGACATGACAACCAACGTCACACAGCATAGACTTTAAGAAGAAGAAGAAGCAGTTGTTGCTCAAAAGCATACAAACTGTAGGATATAAAGTGTTAAAGTACTAACTACATAGGAGTAAAAGAGTTACATAATACAGAAAACAAATTATAGCAGCCACATTAACAGGAATGTACATAGTGACTACACTAACAGGGTATTTATAGCAGCCACATTTACAGTGATGTTTATGGTGAATGCATCAAAGGAATATTTATAGCAGCCACATAAACAGTGATGTTTATGGTGACCACATCAAAGGAATATTTATAGCAGCCACATGAACAGTGATGTTTATGGTGACTACATTAAAAGGAATATTTGTAGCATCCTTATAAACAGTGATGTTTATGGTGGCCATATCAAAGGATTATTTATAGCAGCCACATTAACAGTGATGTTTATGGTGACTACATCAAAAGGAATATTTTTAGCAGCCTCATAAACAGTGATGTGTATGGTGACCACATCAAAGGATTATTTATAGCAGCCACATAAACAGTGATGTTTATGATTGCCACATCAAAGGAATATTTATAGCAGCCTACACCAACCATGGCATGTATAGTAGCTACATTACCAAATTACGTTTAAAGTGGCCACATCAAATGAATATTTACAGCAGCCACATTAACAGCGCTGTTTATAGCGGCCACACCAATGACGATGTTTATAGCAGGCACGTGAATCATGGTTTTATAGCAGCGATATAAATCATGGTGTTTATAGTAGTGACATGAATCATGGTGTTTATAGCAGTCACATAAATCATGGTGTTTACAGCAGTCATATCAGTCACAGTGTTTACAGTAGCCACACGAAACACGGTGTCTATAGCAGCCACATCACTGACGGTATTTACAATAGCCACATCAACAATGATGTTTATAAGGTAATATCAACAATGGTGTGTATAAATTTTAACATCGGCATGGCGTGTGTAATTTCAACAAAAACGATAGTCTTAGTAACAAGGCCACACTGGTATTGGTACACTTAAGCATCATATCAATAATAGTGTTGATAGTGCACGGTGTTTATAATATGAAAAATGAAGGAATGGTGTTAACAGTCAGGAAAACTACATCCAACACAACAGTTAAAGAACAATGCCATAGAAAAACATGTCGAACATAACAACCGCTATCAAGGAAATTGTGTTTACAGACAGAAGGACTACATCTAAAACAACATTAAAACAGAGAACAGTGTAATTAAAAACATGTGTTAGCACGTATAACATTACCAGTGTTAACAGCTATAAACATGTATCAATCGTAGCGTCCAGTGTAGCATCTATAACAAACATCACCACCACCAACAAGAGTTGTCATAGTACACATCCGTGTCACTACCGTCTGGGGGGAGGGGAGGATGGCTTACTTCGACCAGAAGTCACAGAGAAGATCGATTGCGATGGAATGCGTCAGTTCCTAGGTCATCATCTACAGGACAGTTTGACTTGTAAACTGGCGGTTATTGTAAAGACCTTTATCGTCAGGACATATTATTTTGTCATGTTGTGGTCATTTCCTTGTGGGTAGTAGAGTGCATAGCACTAATGGTAGCGTTCTCCAAGGAAGCCATACAGGCGACCGCAAGGATAAACGCCTACAATGTCAGTAGTTGTGTGGGCAGTACCTGCAGCCCGCGCGTGCAGCGATGTCAGGATAGTCATCTAGGTGGGGAAATTAAAACTAGTGTTATTAGCTCTCTCTCTCTCTCTCTCTCTCTCTCTCTCACTCACTCTCTCTCTCTCTCTCTCTCTCTCTCTCTCTCTCTCTCTCTCTCTTTCTCACACATTCTAAACAGTATATACACGAGTAAGTCAACAATTATCCAAACTTTTGACATAAATCTTCCTTCATTAGCCACATTGCCTTCTGTCTTAGTTTATTGTTGTTTGTATACCGTAATGGTAGTGCTATACAAGTTTGATCCCAATTCCGCCATTTATCCTCCTTCTGTTGCAGAAAGATCATGGTCACAATATGAAGACAGTACACGATCACGTAAAACTGTTTTGTGGATACATACATACATGCAGACAGGCAGGCAGGTAGGCAGGTAGGTAGGCGCGCGCGAGCACACACACACACACACACCCACACACAAACATACATACATGCATACATGCATACATACATACAGACAGACAGACAGACATACAGACAGACAGACAGACAGACAGACAGACAGACAGACAGACAGACAGACAGACAGACAGACAGACAGACACACACACACACACACACGCACACGCATGCACGCATGCATGCATGCACACATACACACATACATACATACATACATACATACATACATACATACATACATACATACATACATACATGCATGCATGCATGCATGCATGCATGCATGCATGCATGCATGCATGCATGCATGCATGCATACATACATACATACATACATACATACATACATACATACATACATACATACATACATACATACATACATACATACATACATACATACATACATACATACATACATACATACATACATACATACATACATACATTCATACATACATACATACATACATACATACATACATACATACATACATACATACATACATACATACATACATACATACATATGGCTCTTTACTCAGGTATAGCGGTTGGAGGAAAGGGCTGGGATTATGAATTAGCAGTAGCAACAACCACAGTATAATAAGTAGTAATCTATTCTGCTGCTCTTACTCAATCGTCACCGCGGCTCTCTCTCTCTTCCTTTTCTGCTGTCTTCATCTGTTATGTTGTCCCTACGTTTTTCTACCGGTGTTGCCAATCCAAAATGCTGCCCTGTACACGTTATTCTACCATTGTTTCCAATCCAGCTTGTTATCGCACATGGTTTTTAACTGGCGTGACCAATGTTATTCTGCTTCTGTATCTCTAGCCTCTTATGAATTATTCTACTGGCGTCTCACGTTTGTTCTATTTTTTGTTTGTTTTGTTCTAAAGACTATTTCTACTAGTCAGCCAGCAATGTCAAGTACCAACCTGCTTCAGTTTCAAAATACTCTGCTATTCAAATAAAGGGGGAAAAAGGATCAATTTCAAATACAATTTTTATACGATTTTTGGTCACCAGTGTCAGACTTGAACATTGACAAATGAACACGAGAGGAAACTAACCACCCGTGAGATGCGATGTTTAAAACCACAAGAGATCTAGTGAGAAACGATGTGATCACAAGAACTGTTGGAACAACACTCATTCTCATTGGAGGTTTGCTGCAGTGTACATGTGTATGAAAGCCACGAGAACGATCTTCTTCTAAGCGTCCTGCCGTGGACATCAAATAGGACATAATTTCTCCTTTAAAAAACAACTGCAGCCTGTCTCTTAGTTATTGACTATTTGGCCATTCAAAGATACACATGCACATACAGCGTGGTTGTAATAAAGCTAACCATTTACAACACTTGTGTATACAATATATTTGTGCAGTTACACATTCAAGAGCAAATACATAGGTGAATGTATATATAAAGAAACTCACCGACTGCATCAGAATGACGAAGAGAAAGTATACTTATAAAATATAACTGCGAATAGGACGAGTATAAATTGTAATAAGGGTCAGTAACCTTCTAGCAGTATTTGCCGAAGTAATGATGCAAAGTCGACAGTATTTTTTTAAATTTACCTCAATTATTTAGAGAACAACTGTTGGGCTTTATCATAATAAGATACCTCTATTAATTTTAATAAGGTTATATTTAAAACTCTAATTCAGTCATAGTGCCGTAGAAAATGCGATCAAAGGAGACAGACCCAAATACTAATCCGACCGGCGATGAAGTCGTCTACGGGCGAGATATTGATAGTCAAATGTACTTTTCGTGAGTCACCGTTGTTTAGCGACTAGACGCTCGCCTGCGGATCGGAAGGTCGTGAGTTTGGGTCCTAAAGGAGTCGGTTTTTTTTTCATAAATGACCTTGGCTCTCAGGTCGACCTACGTTTAGTGGGTACCAGGTGCAATCCTGGGAAGTAAAAGCGTGTTGCTGAACATATCCCCCACCAAGTGCCGACTGGTCTATACAAATAATATACCTAACAATAAATGCCCAATATGCCTAAAGACGTGGAAAAGGGTCCCTTTACATTACTCAAATGTACTTTTCGGTGATGGCTATTGCTAATATACCCTGAACTGCCGAACGAAAAATGAGGAGACATGGGATGAGGTAAGAACCGACCGCGATTGGGACATTTCCGCACGTGCACAGATCCGATTCCGATGGTGCCTGTAACAATCCTATTGTATGTTGGTCTCGCCTTTCCCCGAGTGTTGAGTGTCGGCCAGATTCCATGGTCACTCCTTGCTTCATCATTCTTCTCAGGCCGACTTGTTTGTGCCTCTGCACTGTTCACTCGCTCCCAAAGGACGCTTACATCTAGCTTGCCACGCATCAAACTAATGCATAATGCACGAGGACATAAAACAGCATCAACTGAAGAAATAAATGGCACATAAAAAGGGTATTTATCAGACAAGCTTTGATTTACTCTTGTGCCCATGTTAGATCGGAGATTCCCCCTAAATCTAAGGTCTCGATTATGAAAGTATTATCGCCGCGTCCAATAACCTCATTTTCTTATTTAAATCGATGTGCATAAAAAAAATCTGTATTGTGATTTAGGCCAAGTAAACAAGCGGATTTCTGTTCAACAGATCATTATTTTATACAGCTTTAATGGGAAGCGTTACTTTGTGGGGCTTTGGTTGACGCTAAATTTACAACCGACGAAGTGATGACACGGTTTCACGGCCACGGAAATGAGTAACTCAGCAGAACCACAATCACATCAAAGAAAGCAGATTATTTATTTCGAGGGTGCCTAACTTGTGGTCATGTCTATTAACCCCATTTGATGTTACATTCTGTAGTTTCAGCCTGTTCACTTGTGTACTACTTAAAGTATTTAGGTCTAGTCCTTTTAGTTATACTTAGTCCTTGTGTGGCTTCCTGGGACCCATTTGATTGTTTAAAAAAAAAAAAGGGGGGGGGGAGGGGATTAACCCACTGCCTCTTAGCAAGCATGAAATAAAAGGTGACTACGGTTGTACTGAAATTTTGCTGAGATCGATGTGTTGGGTCGAAAGGTAAAAATATCATAGCTAAGATGTAAACGATAGTCTAAAATGTTGGACTGTCCTGTGACGTCATCTGGGTTAGGATATTAATAAAGAACCTTCCTTTCTTTTCTATCCTGTGCAACTGTTTCAGTATTAGAGGCTGAATCCAGCCTAGCCCCATTTGGCCTCTCTCATGAGCGTGAGACTTATTTTTTCTCCTGGACTCGCCGCTTCTTCAATCCATGTGTTTCGCATGTCAGTGTTTGTTCGGCGATTCTCTCTTCGCTTTTCCACAGAACGTACCTAATATGTCGTCCTCTTCTGTGTTTATGTCGGCGTCTATGGCTTAGGCATTGCAAAGGCAAGACAGCTTTGTGCTGACTTTGAAAATGACACATAGAGCCGACCGTTTAGGAGGCAACGGAAAGCGACTTAACGTAAAATTGCCTAGTAAAAAAAAATAGCAAAAAAAAAAAAAAAAAAAAAAATTATTCTGGAGTTCTGCAAAGTCTTGTAAAAGATGCGCAACTAAAGACACTCTCCGTTTTATATCTTATACCTTGTCCTTATTTCTTCACCCTTCTTAAATTAATCTCACTGAAATTATATGCAGCCACCACACACACACACACCCACACACACACGCACGCACGCACAAATCTGATGATCTCTGCAATGATTAGTCTGTCATATATATTCTATATAATCATATTTTTTTCTTATAAGCCCACTCCACTCTGCCATTCCTGAAAGAAAATGAAAAACAAAAAGCCTAAACTCACCAAGTGATTGACTCCTACGACATGCTTGTCAGAGAAGCAAAGTATATTCTTGTTTTGCCCTATTATAGAGCCCCGGAACCCACTATAGGACCCAGAACCCACATGGAGACAATGAGTATTTCAACCGCAAGCCTGGAACTGGCAGGAGATGTATCTAGTCATCGCGTTATTGCTGGCTCCACTGTGTTTGATGTAAATAATCATCTTATACTCATCGACCATATTTAATATCCCCAGTCAGTAAGCACAATTTGTGTCTCCCAGGGAGCTCTCCATTAATTTACAGTTAAATGAGTGGCCTGGCTGATACTCATGTATGCTAGACTAACCTTAAACAAGCCTCAAACTGTTTGATGGAAGAAGAAGAAGAAGAAGAAGAAGAAGAAGAAGAAGAAGAAGAAGAAGAAGAAGAAGAAGAAGAAGAAGAAGAAGAAGAAGAAGAAGAAGAAGAAGAAGAAGAAGAAGAACGGGAAGAGGAAGAAGAGGAGGAAGAAAAGGAGGAGGAGGAGGAGGAGGAGGAGGAAGAAGAAGAAGAAGAAGAAGAAGAAGAAGAAGAAGAAGAAGAAGAAGAAGAAGAAGAAGAAGAAGAAAAAGAAGAAGAAGAAGAAGAAGAAGAAGAAGAAGAAGAAGAAGAAGAAGAAGAAGAAGAAGAAGAAAAGAAGAAGATGAAAAAGAAGAAGAAGAAGAAGAGGAGGACGAGGAGACGATGACGACATGACGATGACGACGAGGCGCTTGTATTTTTCTGCTGAAATCACGAGCTCTATCTCCAAACACCAAGATCACAGTGTACAAAACTCAGTTAAGGCCAATTATCCCGCAACCTTGGTCCCGATTTTGGACGCAATTTATTATTTTAAAGCCCCACCCTTGCTGTAGGCGATGGATGCACGAACTGATAGTTGGGTGGATGAACTGTTGGATGGTTGAATGGATGGCTAGTTTGATTGATGGATGGACCATGTATATTTGATGCTTATTGGATGTATGGATGGACGAAATGATGAGTGGGGGGATAAAGTGATGTATAAGTGGATAGCTGGATTAACTGATAGATGGATGGTTGGATAGCTGGATATATGGATGGATGGATAGTTGGATATAATGAATAAATGGAAGGGTAGATGGAGGAACTAATAATGGTTGAAAAATGATCAAAATTAACCACAACTTATACTGTCATGTGCAGGTGATGCCACTACTGGCATAATGACTGGCCTTATCAGATTGCGTCACCAACTTATTCCTTTCCTATCCCCCCACCCCATACTTTCTCACCCACTCACTCACTCACTAACTCATTCACTAACTCACTCACTCACGTACACGCTTACTCTCTTACCCAAAAACATCAACAGACACATATCAACCAAATCCCAAGCGTCAAGCAATACAGAGGACCCCAGACAGAAGGAAAGACAAGATGACACAAAGTCCTTGTAAGGGCTAACCACTATTGTATACGAGAAACCTAGATAACACCAAGTTAGAGAGGAAAGGGCGACGGGGACAACAAAGGGAAGAATCAATCAATCAGCAACCTCGCAATGACGGCAGTAGGATGGAACCAAAATACGACAACTTAATAGTTGCCCACAGAAGTGTCCTGACATAGTCGAGAACAAAAACAAACCACATAACAAGAAGGAATAGAAAACCCTACCTCCTTAGACACCAAAACCTGCATGTTTAAACAATGCGATGGAAGGAAGAATCAACATCAGTGAAAACGTCTAATGACAACAAGACATAATCGAACAAAAAGTAGCCATATCTTAACAAGTCCTTCACAATAAAGACCTCAAATATAGGCAACAGCTATGAGGAGGTGAAATGTCTGAAGGCGATCGAATTATTTATTTTTGTTCTTCAAAGAAAGAGTAACCTTTTAGTTTTTCTGAAGCACCACCCCTGGGTTAGGAGCCTGTCCTACTACTATACTAGGTGCGTCCACCAGGTGGCTGATGGTGGAAAGGCGTCTAGATATAGAGTTTAGCCACGAATATACTGAATAAGTGGCCGTTGATCAAAACAGGTGATGGTCATTGCGAGGAGGCGAGTTAGTTGTTGGGACAGCGAACTCTATAAAATACCTCAAAACTACGACATGGCCATCGGCGGGTAAGAGGCGCCATAACCTCTCCCCCCTGCTGTCTTGCAGGGTAAGTCTCTTTAAACAAAGGCAATCGGAGTCAAACCATTTACAAACCGGCGAAACCACCACCGTATTATCCCTAGAAAATCATGCCTCAAAACATAACGAATTCAGATAACGACGTGAATGGGGCATTCCAGTGGAATTATCTCGTACGGTAGGGAGCATCATGTTCTACGGGTGATATCCGACCGTCATCCGGCTATTGTAGAAAAAGTAAATAGTATAAACATCCTGAAAATTGGTACATGGAATGTCAGAACACTCGTACAACACGGAAAGTTTGATAACATCAAGATGGAAATGAAGAGAATGAACATCAGCATATTGAGAATTAGTAAAATGCGATGGCCAGGAGCAGGGGAAAAGTAATCAGATCATCAAAGAATTATTTACTCGGGTGGGAGGGAATATAGTAAGGGAGTTGGTATTATTTTGGATCCAAAGAACTTAAAAACTGTGAAAGGATTTTGGACAATATCAGATAGAATACAATTAGTAAAACTTCACGGCAGACCGTTTGACAACACCTTAGTACAGATTTATGCCCCAACAGCAGACAGTTCAGAAAAAGACATTGACGCATTTTATTACGAGTTAGACAAGGCTGTTGATTAATGCAAAAACTGAAGTAACAATGGTACTTGGAGATTTCAACGCGAAAATAAGAAGTGAAAAAGTGTACGGAATAGCGGGTCGCTATAGCCTAGGAGAAAAGAATGTGAGAGGTGACAGACTATTAGCATGGGCTGAGTCACACAGCATGATAATAGGTAACACGTGGTTGAAACACTATCCTAGAAGATTGTGGACTTGAAAAAGTCCTGGGGATAATGTCCCCAATCTGACTGATGATATTTTGATTTCAAGAAGATTCCAGAGCAGCTTAGTTGGAGCAAAAACTAGACCAGGAGCAGACTGCTTTAGTGACCATGTTCCAGTCATATGAAAAATTAGAATAAAACTAAATAATATTAAGAAAACACCACAGAACATCAAGTTAAATTTAGGAATACTTAGAACGGATAAAGATATTAAGGAACAGTGCAATGTGACTGTACAAAACCGGTATAATGCAATGCAAATTATACAACTGATGAACAGTGGGATATGTTGCGTGAGTCAATTCAGCAGGCATCAAAAGATTCAATACCATCAACCCATTGAGTTGCGAAAAAGAAAGTATGTCAACCGAAATTGCATTATATAAAGAAAGGAAAAGCACTCTGACCAGACAAATCTCACTGGAAGAAATCGAAGCACTCGGAGATTTTGGAATTGAAATAATAACTAAACTTTTAAATGATATTTATAATAGTGGGTATATTCAAAGTAACCTTTTAAAATCCATATTTATAGCTCTGCCAAAGAAACCAGACACTTTAAAATGTGGAGACCATCGCACAATAAGTCTTATGAGTCACATGACTAAGATTTTACTGAGAATAATTATGAGAAGAATAAAAAACAAAATTAAACCAGAAATAAGCGATGAAGAATGTGGATTTGTAGAAGGAAAAAAAAAAGTACAAACAATGCCATATACATTATTAAGACATTGTCAGGAAGAGCTATAGAAGTAAAGACATATTTGTACTTATACTTTATGACTATACAAAAGCATTTGACTGTGTAAAACATAAAGAAGTAATCAAACTGTTAGAAAAATTAAACATTGATGGAAAATATATACGAATAATAAAGAATATGTATTGGCAGCAAACAGCAGCTATAAGAATTAATACCTGTTTAGGTACATTTCAGAGCATAAAGAGGGGCGAACGACAAGGATGTGTACTGTCACCTGATTTATTTTCACTACACAGTGATTATATAATGAGATTTTTAATTGATGTGCCCGGGATTGTGGTTGGTGGGCACAAAATAAACAATTTACGTTTTGCTGATGACGCAGTCTTGATAGCAACAGGTCAGAAAGAACTGCAGGAAATGAAAGACATCGTGGTTATAGAAAGTGGAAGAATGGGCCTCAGTTTGAAAAATAGATAGACAGAGGTAATGGTAGGAAGATCTCAGGTGTGGTCCGTTAGCACTGTGGTTGGCAACAAACTGTATAGATCGAGGGGAGGGGGAGGAAGGATGATACTACAGTCTTGATAAAGGCCTGTGGCCTTCCCATGTGAAAACTGCAGGCAAGGAGAACGAACATAAGAAGAAGGTCTCTCTGTTTAAGTTACATAACAAGCACAACCAACCCTGAAGTAGTACTCAGGACTTTCTCTCCGTGACTGCTACCTGAAGGGTTGACAACACAGTAAATCCTCTGATTATTTTTTCGTGTGCTTGAAATCAAATAGCCACATGTCAAATGCCAATCCAACATAAACAATTCCCGGATACTTTGTTTCGCTGTATGAAACAATTATAACTATAACTCTTTCAGTCCCAGGTTTTCCAAGAATGTAACCCAAAGTAAACAATAACATCAACGAGATAGAATCAATTTATTGCTTAAAAACTGGCAACATTTGATGTGCTGCATATTAAAAACATCTAGCCAGATTTCTTCGATTCTGAGACCAAATATAAATGAAATAATTATGCAGCATCTGGTATTGGATACACCTAGACAAACATAATCACATAGTACGTTTCTTAGGACAAAAAGAGTTAAGTTCCCTGCTGTTATCAAGTATCCCTTACCTTGCTGTAACCTGCTGTGCTGGGTGGGTAGAAACGATGTGTAACTATCAAGTATTTTGTTACACTATAGCAAGATTTACGAGGCAAACATTGGCACACAGAGTTTAACATCTTCCATAAATAAATACGTTATGGGGCCTCAACAGTTGGACTCTCATAAATGTCAGGTACTTATAAAGAACAGTAATTATAGAAGTGTTTTATTGTCATGTTTTATTGTCAACTTCGCAGTGTAGTCTCATGTTACCATGAAATAGCTAAGGGAAAATAAGCGGTGTCCAATGTGTGTTATGTAATAGCATACTTAAAATGAAACTTTAATATTCACCAATGGCTGAATATAGAGAAAATGTCAACATCGGAGTGAACGGACAGCTAGTAAAAGAAGTAGTTAGGTAAGAAAGGTAATGATCCCCCTTTAAGCCAGAGCTATAAATAAACAGAGGGGGAACCTTTGAGGCCGTTAAATATTATGAATTAATCAAGTAACAGAAAGTGTATTTATCGGCACTCATAGAAAGAAGTAGAAAGATGGAAAAACACACTAGACATCATAAAAATCGAAAGCTACAGTTACCGTGCCGGGAGTTGAACCTGTCACCTCCAGACGGCGTCTGTGCCTCGCCATGAATACATGTGCACTAAGAACATGGTCAACTAGGCACCCTTGAGTTTTGCGTGCACATTCATTTTACAGATATGGCTTATTCGTATGCAGACTGTCGGTTACTCGTCTCTCATGTAAAAGCACTCCGACGATTTCGAGGGAAACATCCATAATTAGTCGACTTTTACGACAGGCTTGTTAGAAAGATGTGGGTCTGTTGTTTCCCCCCTCCCACATTGAGTCTCAGGAACCCACATGGGAGGGCCGTGAGTCTTGACACACCACTTTTAGAATTCCTGTCGAGAGAACTAGCCCTGCTGCCTTACCTTGAATATCCTGGCCTAGTAACTGCCGTGGAAACATCTTATTTCACCTGCTGCTATTGTAGAGCTGAGAATCAACATACAAGCACTCGGGGCATTCCCATAAACGCCCCGTTTCCCTATCTTCAGCTGCCAGGTCAGAGTTCCAATATTTCTTCTTCAGGGATCTCTGGTCCTGCGCTTTAATCTACTTTGGGCCATCAACTGGGATGTCAGCTCGAGGTCTCTTAGTTTCTCCACAAAGCTTGCTTGTAAGGTTTACTGGGGGTGGCCACATGGTCTTTGCAGCTCCTTCATTTATACAAGGCAAGTTCTGGGGTCTGTTCCGCCTTCATCGTCGACCAGGTCGCCCATTGGCTCGCCGACAGACGACTTCGTTGCTGGTCGGGACAGTATTTGGATCTGTTTCCTTTAATTGTCGGCTCTGTGGCTAAGTCGATGCGAACGTTTCGTAATGCCGGAATCGATCCCAGCTGCGGGCCATGCGCCTTGCGTTGGCTTCGACAGTGGTATCAAGAAAGCAACAGCAAACTACTGGACGTAAATTTGCCTAAAAAAACCATACAACAGCCAGGGGCTGTTGGGGTTGGTTCTCCAACGTCCTGTAAAGGATACGCAACTAACCTAATCTTCTTTAATCGCATCAACACTGCAGGAGTTCTTTTTAGGGTTCTTTGTGGTGTGCAATGCTAAGCCATTTTATATGGCGCACATAACCTAGTCACAATTATAACCTAAATAATGCTACCCTTTGCAGGAATGCTGGTTAAACGTGACGATTTTTTTTCACTAGCCATGCACCTACCTACCTACATTTTCAGCCTTAAAATGCTGGCTAAGAGCTACTTGTCTCATGGCTAATTTATGTGAGTATTCTACAATCTCCACTGCGTATGCAACATATGGTGACCTGGTCTGTGCGACTGGGGCACAAATAGATCATAATGTCTGACAACAATGGTGCAACCAGGACTGCCCAGCGATCTGAACCACGCTCAACACCTGGGGACAGGGCGAGACGGACATACAATCAGACTGTAACTGTGCTATCGGAACTTGAACTTTGCACTTGCTGCTGAAGGTGGGAACGGGGAGCTTATAGGAACGTCAGGAGTGCTATGATGTTGGTTCTTCACTCATAACTTATTATTTAATAGGGGGGTTCTAGTGGCGCCATCTGTAATCTGATTATATGTCTTCCAAGTCATCTTTAACGCTTTACATGTAAACATGTTGGTTAGTATTCAATGATGACAGTGGACACAGAAACTTGTATGAAAGACCACATAGACAACATACAATTGAAAGCGATAAACACACGTCATTACAAAACGGTTGTACTCACCACAGCAGAATAGTAAAACTTCTCAAAGTCCTTCTGCTGGTGACGCGCTGCTTTGAGGTTGTCTGCTGTAGTGGCGTGTCTCTGTAGGATGGTCTGCCCGTCCTGCGAAAGCCAGTCTATCACCTGTTGACAATACAAGTCATAATAAATGGATTGTTCATCCATAAAACAAGGCAGTAAGTAAAGTCGGTAAGGGACTCCACTTAGGGCGTATGATGGTAAGTTTATATTTGTATAAACCAGTCTCAAACTTGTATGGAGCAGTCTGATTATACATTTGTATAGACCAGCTCATATCTGTATAGACCAGTCTGATTATACATTTGTATAGACCAATCTAATATTTGTATAGACCAACCTCATATCTGTATAGACCAGTCTGATTATACATTTGTATAGACCAGTTTCATATTTGTACAGACCAGCCTCATATCTGTATAGACCAGTCTGATTATACAATTGTATAGACCAGTCTCATATTTTTACAGACCAGCCTCATATCTGTATAGACCAGTCTGATTATACGTTTGTATAGACCAGCCTCATATCTGTATAGACCAGTCTGATTAAACATTTGTATAGACCAGTCTCATATTTGTATAGACCAGCCTCATATCTGTATAGACCAGTCTGATTATACATTTGTATAAACCAGCCTCATATCTGTATGGACCAGTCTGATTATACAATTGCATAGACCAGTCTAATATTTGTATAGACCAGCCTCATATCTGTATAGACCAGTCTGATTATACATTTGTATAGACCAGTCTCATATTTGTATAGACCAGCCTCATATCTGTATTGACCAGTCTGATTATACATTTGTATAGACCAGTATCATATTTGTATAGACCAGCCTCATATATGTATAGACCTGTCTGATTACACATTTGTATAGACCAGTCTCATATTTGTATAGACCAGCCTCATATATGTATAGACCTGTCTGATTATACATTTGTATAGACCTGTCTTATATTTTTATAGACCATTCACATTACATAATTGTATAGACCAGTCTCATATTTGTACAATCAGTCTTATATTTGTATAGACCAGTCTCATATTTGTACAGATCAGTCTTATAATTGTATAGACCAGTCTCATTTTTGTACAGATTAGTCTTATATTTGTATAGACCAGTCTCATATTTGTACAGATCAGTCTCATATTTGTATAGACCAGTCTCATATTTGTATAGACCAGTCTCATATTTGTATAGACCAGTCTCATATTTGTACAGATCAGTCTCATATTTGTATAGACCAGTCTCATATTTGTACAGATCAGTCTCATATTTGTATAGACCAGTCTCATATTTGTATAGACCAGTCTCATATTTGTACAGATCAGTCTCATATTTGTACAGATCAGTCTCATATTTGTACAGATCAGTCTCATATTTGTACAGACCAGTCTCATATGTGTACAGATCAGTCTCATATTTGTACAGATCAGTCTCATATTTGTACAGATCAGTCTCATATTTGTACAGATCAGTCTCATATTTGTACAGATCAGTCTTATATTTGTACAGATCAGTCTCATATTTGTACAGATCAGTCTCATAGTTGAACAGACCAGTCACATATTTGTATAGACCAGGGGACAGTTGACAGATGATATGGCCAACATCACGCTGGTCAGCCTTCTCCCTGACGTTACCTTGCATGCATTTCTACTGGGTCGACTTATGAGCCACGGTAACATCTAAAAGGAAACAAAATCCGTCTCGATGCCGAATCGAACCAAGACCTGTGAGTCGGCAGACAAGCGTCAAGCCACTACGCGAACGCGACACCCAATCACGTTTTTAAAAGACTATTTTTCAGGTAGTTATTGGGTATATGGTGCTAGCTCTTATTTACTGAGCCACTAGTGCTCAACACGTGATGTGGTCAGTATCACACCAGTTACCTTTACTTATTAGAACATATTTATTGGCATATATTTTTGGCTAGTTGACTTGGGGTCAATGAAAAGAATCACCGCCTTGAGAGGGATTCGAAAGAGCTGGCACCGGGCCGGTGCCAAACATGCTAGTTGTTGCGTTACTGAGGCTATCGTGCAGACAGTCTACGTGACTGTAATTTAGATCTCTGTAAGCGTAGTGACGAAGGCAATCATCTACTGGCTCGGTAGTGCTGGGTTACTGTCACTAAGATAGCCATTACAGTTACAAAATGCAGATCATGTTCGGTACATCCCCCCCTCCCCCCCCCCCCCAACCCAACTGTAAATGCTTTGGGTGTAGTAAAGGTTTACTTTGAAGGCACACGGACATCTGCATAAGTGTTGCAGCTCCTATCAAATTATACATAGAGAATCTCTACATGCTGCACGAACTAAGTCCTAATTCAATAGGCGTATAACAGAATCGTACATTAAAATGTCTCTTGTGCCTAGGTTTCCAATGTTTTATAAACATAGCCAGAACAGCTGTAGTTTCGGCATGTTCTGTTTATTTCCAGCAGTCAATGAATTGATATGGTGCGCAAATATGAACAAGAGTCCTCCGTATTTCTAGACCTTGTCTGAGAAAGCTTAAACGACCGGTTCACTGCTTCATGAACCAGCAAGAATAGCAACAATAAGTTTTTTATTCGTCAAAATTCAAAAAGTGATCACTGTGAAAAGGATCAAGTTTGCGAATATCGTATGTATGAAGCCATTTCGATGATAACGATGCTAGAAAATGTTTTCGACACAATGTAAATTGGTTTTGACTGCCCCCAATCGGTCACAAATGCCTGTAATAAATACAACACAAACTGAACAGAAAGCGCAACGGGGTGAATGGAAAAGACAAGCACAAATGCAACCGAACGTTTCGACCACAGTTTAATCAACGGAGTACTAAATACAACAATGGCAAGAATTTATCACAGTAACCAACCATGGCGTGACCTCGCTTGAATCTCAGTCCCTACAAATGCTACAAACCGAGCTCAGATACAGGATCAATCTGATCGGTCCTGCATGGCGTGTGGGCTTCCTCCCCCCCCCCCCCCCCCTTTTTTTTTTCTTGTCTTCCACGCCGGGGTAGATTAATTTATAACTCAATAAACTGTGGAAGGCGGTCACATGAAACGCTGCTTAAATGCATAGGTCGTGCGATAGAACGGGGTTCCACCGACAGTTATAGGTTATCGTGAAGTGAAAGAGAATGAGACACAATTACTTCAGCACACAAAAACAACCACACTGACATGCATGCGCGCAGGCACTAATACGCAGAGAAGAGAAAGAGAGAGACAAAGAGACGGAGAAAACAAAGAGGTATTCAGAGTCAGTGGCAGGACACTGACAGCGCATTAACCCGTAGGAAAAGCAGTCAAGGTGAAATCACCTGTTCAAATCATGTCACTGCCCACTGCAGCTCTGCTATGAATAAATTACCATCGTTTATTAACAGGTTGCTTACCAGTTCAACAGTTATGATTTCAATTCTCAGCAATGCCTTGTGGTTCCTCCCCCCCCCACCCCCCCCCTCCTCTTTGCGGTGCATAACATGGACGCTTGATTTTATTTACAATAATTTAAGAAAGGCAGGCACTCGATTAGGAAGGGAACTAGACATTTTTAACAGTAGTGGCTTTTAGTTTATGAAAGGCTAAAGCTTCATGCCCCAAATAGCCGGCTGCCGAAGATAGGGACGTAGCGTTGATACAAAAGGACCCTTGTGCTGTGAAGTTAGTTCAAAACTCATCCTAACGGCAGACCTCTATAAACAAGTGACTGGTAAGATTATAAAAATAATTGCAAGAAGTACTAACGTGATGTGACAACAGAAAGAGTAATATGATGTGACCACAGAAGGACCAATGTGATGTGGCAACAAAAAGACCAACGTGATGTGTCAATAAAAGAGTAATATGATGTGAAAATAGAAGCATCAATGTGATATGATAATAGAAAGAGTAATATGATGTGACAGCAAAAGGACTAATGTGGTGCGACAACAGAAAGAGTAACGTGATGTGACAGCAAAAGGACTAATGTGGTGCGACAACAGAAAGAGTAACGTGATGTGACAATCAAAGGATCTATGTGATATGACAACATAAAGAGTGATGTGATATGACAAACTAAGGATAATGTTTTGTGATAACGAAGGACCATAACAGTAAACTCCACCCGGCTGCGTCGAGGGCCCTCATATAACCTAACGGTTGAACGGGGATCCGGGGACTTGTGCCAAGGTGATTCTCATTCGAGTGATGGCACTTTGTGTCACCGGGTGATTGACGCTCGTTGTGCGGTCTTGGTGGGTTTGAAAGTCACTTAATCACAATGTGATGTGACAATAGAAAGACTACTGTGATGTGACAATAGAAGGACTCATGTGATGTGACAACAAAAAGACTAATATCCTATAATAACAGAAGGGCAAACGTGATGTAACAACAGACGGACCAGCGTAATGTCACAACAGAAAGACCAACGTGATGTTACAGTATAAAGACTATTATTATGCTTCGGCGACAGAAGGACAATGTAACGTGACAATAGACAGAGTAAATTTTGTGACAGCAAAAGGATCAAGGTGTTGTGACAACAGAAAGAGTAATATAATGTGACAAACGAAGGACCAGAGTGACCTGACAACAAAAGGATCAATGTAATGTGACCATAGAAAAACTAATCAGAAGTAGAAAGAGGTAGAGAGAGAGAGAGAGAGAGAGAGAGAGAGAGAGAGAGAGAGAGAGAGAGAGAGAGAGAGAGAGAAAGAAAGAAAGAGAGAGAGAGAGAGACAGACAGACAGACAGACAGACAGACAGACAGACAGACGCACAGATAGGTCTTAATACTCACAATTCTGTCCACTCTTTCATTATCACGCCTCTTGGTTTCAGTATTACATATATATATATACATGCAGCGGGCACTATTACGTGCCTGTGTGTGTGTGTGTGTGTGTGTGTGTGCGTGCGTGTGATATTCAAGTCTCTCCTGAAAAACGCACACACGCAAACCTTCACAGTAAATGTGAAACTGGACAACTTACCATATCGTCACTGTACTCCTGGACGCACGTAACGCCATGCTCGTTTGCTAGTTCACTACAACAAGGTTCAGTTGAGGAATGCAATAATCCTGAACCCACAGAAAGACATTCATTAAACACTGTCTGTTCATCTGGTTGGACAACAGGTTCATGTCCGGCACATTTTAATGTAACGCCGTCAAAGCTAACCTGATCGCACAAGGCCGCTTCCCGAGCATCAAAACACTTTCTTCCAGAAAACTGTAATCCTTTTTCTGCCGGGGTTTTCTGCGAGAACGAGGAGGCCTCACTGAAGATACTAAATCCTAGAGTCCTCTCCACACTCTTGGTGACTGGTTTAAATTTGAAGGGTTTCTTAAACGAAACCGGCCTCTTGAAGTCCGAACTGGCCGTGGCGCTGAATCTAAACACCGAATGAGCTGCACCAGTAGCTTCATTAGCAATGAGTGATACGAACGAAGGCGATGATGATGATGACGATGCCAAATATGCATCGCCCATTTCAACATCTGTATCCATGTTTAGGAGTTTATGACAGAGTCTTTATGTAAACACAAATTCCAGTATAAAATTACAGTATTACAACATTGTAAGTCTGTACTCCTTATTTAATAACACAATAATATGGTCTGTATTGGCGGATACCCTGCAGATCACATACCTTTAGCTTAGTTCATTGTCTCGCTTGCTATCTTTCTCAAAATAGCCATACAGCAGGAGGAACTGTATTAAAGGGTAGCGGCACTAGGATAAGTAAGAGCAACTGCTATAACACAATGGAAAGAGGGAAATGTGCAACAAGATGAGGAACGCATAGAAAACGTGGAGTTAAAAGAGAACTGTTGAGAAATAAAATTTAGAAATCTGAATATATGCAAATCAAAACCCTTGTTAAAAATAAAAAAAATAAAAACACGCCTTGGTATCGATTAGCAATTGGACAGCCGAAATATCAAACGACAACAGAACATCTGGGGAAGATTAGCCACTGAAAAACGCATAAAGAAGATGCTAGCTGATATGCCATCAGGGACCTGAGAAACAACTGTATCTGAAATTACTACCAACAAATCGTTCGACAATTAAATAATGAGATTCTTTTGATCACGGCCAAGACATAAAATCGCCACCCACTGAAAAGAAGCGTTTCATCCAAACAAGAGAACATTATTCTTTAATCTGACAATATGACAACGCGGCAACTGACAAGTTATCCGCCATTTTTAAGCTAGCTAGAGCTGTGCGGTCACATATGCAGTGTGCAGAAACGAGTAAAAACTAACATACGTTTTTAACTAGGAAAAGTGCTGAATCGTTTATGTGGATAATCCATTCAACCTTTTAATTGCTCGTTGTTCATCGTCGATGTTTTCGTACCACATTATCTTTATAGTCTCCTCTATCTTCATCTTGTCGCGTTACTGATATGTCAAATAGAGCCAACAGTGTATTCCTTCACTCTATCCTTCTGAGCCTTCTAGCAGACAACCGTCAGTCCCTGGGGACCACCGAAGGCTGGTTTTTTGTTTGGGGGGGGGGGGGGGGGAGATTTGGGGGAACGTCGAGACAACGTCTGCTATGACTGGAAAGTCCAATGAGGCAGTGGCAATCTATTATATAATCCACACACAAATGCTGCAACTTTATAAGTGTGAGGTTGGTTTTCTCTCAGACGTCTCAGATGTATAGCTTGCTGCTTTTAGCTTTGACAAATTGCGACAGTCCGTCTTTCGTTCTCTGCCTCCAACGGGGTCGGTCTGCAACGGATCCTCCCCAATTGTCTGTTTCAATGTTATCTTTCAGTTCGCCGTTTTATATGTCCTTACAGTGTAGCTTTGGTCTTTCTGTAGGTCTTATCCCCGTTACCAGTTCACGATACAGAAGATACTTTGGAATGCAACTATCCTCCACGTGAGAGACATGTCTGTGTCATGTAAGTGGGTTGTTTAATACACATAAGACGGATGTTTGCAAACTAAAGATCCCAATGCAAAAATACTATGTTAATGGAAATGTTAAATTCTTACTTAAAACACTACCGTTTTTATATTCAACTTTCTGAATAGTACAGCTATTTGCAATATTCAGAATCTTGGTACAGAGCGCCACGTGGAATGAACAGATACAACGGTCACCGGAAACTTCCACGAACCTGTAGGTACAATAAACGAAGGCACCGTTCCCACACTAAAACCAGCAGCGCTAATAGAACACAATATATGACTCATGAGTGTTAATATAATACAATATGAGGAAATCAATTCACTGTCTCTAACGAGTTACATCCTGGAGCCTGTGCAGCCTTGAAGAGTTTTTATCTGCATGCCTGGTTCTCCACTGTTTACTCTCCTATTAACGGGGAAACAAACGTTTGGCTACACACGCTTCCATAAACAAATGGCCAGAAATCAACACTGTTTGATACCTAAATCAATAAGGTAGGGATAACCAGGGCTGGATTCATTCATTCATTCAGTAGCATGTCCCTCGCGGAACCTCGCTGCCATAACAACCCTCCGGAAAACCTTCCTATCATGAGCAAGATGTCCTGCGTCTGATACACCCATCTGGAGATCATCTGCCACATCCTGCACCCATCTTCTCCTTGGCCTTCCTCTTCCTCTCTTCCCAGGCATATACCCCTCCATTATTGTTCTCTCTAGACCTCCATGACGTTTCAAGTGACCAAAATATTTCAATTTTCTTTGTTTTATTGTCTTTACTAGCCAACCCTCTTCAATATTCAGCTCTTGGAAGTATGGATGCATTTGTTCTTTTTCTTTACCCAAGATATTCTTAGAACCTGTCTGTAACATTTATATTCAAATGCATTTATGCGCTGTTCCGCTTGTTTAGTAAGGTCCAGGTCTCACAGGCGTATGTTGCAATGGGAAAGATGCATGCTCTTAAAAATCTGACCTTTGTAATTCTATCTGTACAATTCCCATAATTTATTCAGTTGTTTTAGTCTTTGAAGAGCAATTGATAGTCGCCGTTAATTTCTTTCATTGTGTCACCATTGTTGGTAACCAGTGACCCAAGATATTCGAAAATTTTCCACCACTTCCAATCTTTCCTCATTAACATATATTTCCTTCTCCATGGCAGTTTTGTTTGTATGCATTATCTTTGTTTTTGCTGTGTTAAGAAATAAGTTATGATTTTCACTATTTCTTTGGAGTGAGGTTAATAAGTTTTCTAAACCATTTTGTGATGTTGATAGTAATACTGTATCATCAGCATAACGAATTTCTGGTATTTCATGACCACCGATGTTTAGGGCATCATATTGTTCCTTGTTTATATCATCTCTTACATTTCTCATTATATTAGGGCTGGATTACCTATCAATAATCCTAAGCACGTACTTAAGGCGTCACAAAGAGATGGGACATTACATAAATAATTAATAGCCTTGGAGTTGAGCGTTTTGTTTTCTTTGGTGGTGGGGGGGGGGGGGGTGTATTAAGAATATAAAAAAAAAAAAAAAACCCCACTAGATTAAACTAGATACTGATTTAAGAATCGACATCACAGCAGCCGGCCATTGGTGCTTCGTCTCCCGCAGTAAATGTTTTGAGGTGTAGATGCTAACAGTTCACGTAGCAAACTGATTATAAACGCATCGTTCTCTTTCTCTCATATGTTCCTCCCTGCCCGATCCACAACTAATTCCACATTCACACATTCGTACACATATTTTATCATCTAACCTCGTGTCTTCTAAAACCTTTCGCTCCAAAATTTCTCACTTATCCAGTACGAGTTTTCACGCAGCCATCGCTTTTGTAGCCAAGAAATCCGCTCTTTCATTTCCTCGCACTTCTGCATGTCCTGAACATTATGTGGTAAGCTACAAGCTAGATATCATCAAGGCCCTATAGGAGCAAGTCAACAGTGCGGACGCAAAACAAAAAGGTCATCACGGAGGACACTAAACACTGACTACTGCTACTGGTACTAACGGAATTCGAGCTGTGCTGGCTGCTGAAGTTGGGAACGGAGCACTTATCGGAATGTCGTGAGTACTAAGTAAATTGACCAATACTTGTTACCACTAGGAAGCTTAGTGGAGGAAAGGGAAAAGATGATGAACAGAAAACTTAATGGATTATGCATTGCGGTAAAGGAAATGCCACAACATATATTCAATTGTGCGATATGAAGTCTTATGCCTTCATGTACAGACTCATCGAAAATGACTGCCGAGAATGTAATCTGTGTTTAGAAAAGAAGTATTTAATAGCTATGCACGTGTGGCGCCCTAACATGTTCAGAGAAGCTTGTTTCTGTGACCTTGTGTGAGCATGAGGCTTACAACGGCGCTGAGAAGACAAGCAACATCCAGCACTTTAAAGAGAGAAATAGTAAAGCATTTTAAACTGTAACTTTGGAAACACTGTCAGAAGACGTAAATACCATCTAGTCATCGACAGAACGCCCATATCAAAGTCTACTTGGTAAGTCTAAAACGTGTGTGTGCGTGTGTGTGTGTGTTTGGTCACATTTTATTTATTGCAAAGAGTTCCCTTCGTCGCCATTTTCCTTTCCGAAAAAAAAAAAAAAAACTCTCCTACTCCTATAGGGTGACATGTGTCTACAACCCCCCCCCCCTCCCCCATTTTCTTGTCCCCTCGGACAACCAATTAGACAGAAAACTGATACCTGTACCTGTGACTTATACCTACAGTGCTAAGAGACCTTCTCGTGCCTAATGAACCTATGTGGACAAAGTCAGTAACATATCCTTTACCGGACGCCGCAAGTCAACTCCAGCATTTGCGGTCGATGCTCATATCTTTGTGGAGATCAACGTCAAGTTCTGTGGTACCTAAACGCCTGCAGATGACGTGAACTGGGTATGATTAAAATATGAAACTGCTTCCGCAATTGCAGACATAAGGTAAAAAAAAAAAGAAGTTAGTATTTTTTTTTAAATATAGGATATTTTTCACCAATGGGCTGGCAATGGGTGATGTTGACAACACCACGACTGTCGCCTTTACTTCGCGGGACATTTTTAGTACCCAGACCAATACAAATAAAACTATGGTACACCTGCGACTCCAGGTGGATGAAAAGTTGCTCCAAAAATATTCGTAGTCACAAAAAAGATGATGGTTCTTGTCTCAAAAAGAAACTTACATATATTTAAAATCTCAAAATGGAAATTATAGTTCCACATCTTAAACAATAAATTACAGCTTCTATCTCAAACAAAACAAAACGAAGTTATAGTTTTTATCTCAAACACATTAAATCTTTGTTTTGATCTCAAACAAGAAATAAAAGTTCACATCTCCAGCATAACAATTAGTTTCCAGATCGAACAAAAACAATTCTCACGGCATCAGGAACAAAACCACATGGAAACTAAGTCCTCAGAAAACACACATAACGGCGCTACAGTCCACTAGTAACTAACCGGCTGGTAAAATTTATCAGCTGTGCTCACAACAAACAAATTTGGCACCAGGTAGGCAGGCACCAGCACGCTCCGCTGGATTCCACATTTCCTGCACGCCCCGTGAGGTAAGTGCATCCCCAGGTTATCGCCAGCTGCAGAAATGAATTAAGGCCGGCACTCGCGACTCTGGGAAGAATACCTTGACCTCCTCAGGTAGAATGTTCAATGGCACGGAAGAACAGACGGGAAGGAATATCACCCAAGTGCAGGATAAGACTTGCCGACGCCAGCAAAAGTAACGCATTTTTGTTGCTTTCCTTTCATACAGAAACTTGCACATTATTGTGTTTGGTACTGGTAGCACAGAGGTTCTCAAACTTGATTATAAACTCATAATTTTTTTTTTTTATGAAAATTATCTCCCACACCATTCAGTTCAAAAAGGCAAGAAATTTTGCGTCAAAACATTTTCCAAAATACTGTCTCTGTTTTTTATAAGTCAAACAAGATATCGTCTTTGGAGACATTCTGCTAATTAACTAGGTATAATCTTCCATTAAATTGCTCAAGAATTATGGAGGAATTTGATGAGGTGCCTGAGAAAAGCAGCCAGCCTAACCATACGTGATCGAGTGAATAATAAAACTATCAGGCAAATTGTGGGAACGACACCTTGTACTAGAGTCATCGAGAAACAGCAGACCAAGTGGTAGGGCCATCTCGTTAGAATGCAGCAAGATCAAATACCATCACAAGCACTACATCTCAGAAGATCAGCTACAAGAGCAAGAGGACGGCCGGACAACATTAAAGACACTCTACGCCTTCACGGCATGACAATAGCCAGCGGCAGCCAACGTGCACTGGATCGCAAATTATTCCTCCCCACGACGCCTAACGGCAGAAGTGGTTTATGATGATGAATCTTCCACTGGCGAACTTCATATATAATTGTTCACCGCCACCTTCCTGTTATTTCAACATTCTCTAAAACCCTAATTTTGCAGTGTTATGATGTTCCAAAGACATTCAGCTTTCCAGCTGATTAGAACGTTCTCGAAACTCTCTTTTGTCACACCACCCTGCAGACCTTCAATTGTCTTGGCAGTCACAACATTTTTCGAGATCCCTAATTTTTCGGTTAACATCAACGCTGTCCATACTCCCCCTTCTTCCACCTTCCCGACAGTCACATGGTTATCTGGAACCTCAATCTTCCTAAGTTACAACACCTTGCATGTGTCACATATCACTCCTGTCACGTGCCTGATTTAAGGATTTCTCCTTAAGAACCAACAGCACTCAGAAATAATTATGTTGAGTCGTTTGGCTCGTATTGGTCTGAGGGATACCCCATGGCCAATATACGCTCAACTTATTTCTGGAGTAGGGCAACTCAAGTTTTGGCACTACAAAATTCCTAGGCACACTTGGCTGGACACCCCCACTACTGTAAAAAGAAAGCCCTCAGGTTATGATAGTTTATTATCAAAACCATGTTAACACATATAATATTTATGGTTCACACACACACAATGCTAAACACTTAGAAAGGTGAAATAGAGACACCTAAGTCAGCCATGAAAATGAATGCATGTAATCAATACAACATATATATATATATATATATATATATATATATATATATATATATATATATATATATATATATATATATATATATATATATATATATATATATATAAAATAGTGAAGTAGACGCCAGATCTCAGTGGAAGGATCCCAAAACACAATGACCAAACTCAACAGAAATCTAAACAGCCAGAGAGTCCCGGAGGTAACACTGTCTCATCCTTGGAATCCATTGGAGCTGTGGGGAATATAGCATGACATAGAATTCAAAACTGGCACTTATCCTAGTTCTACTGTTGATGCTTCCCTCAGTTCCTGGAGATTCGACTATCTTTGACTCTGGTAATTCTGCTTCAAATGGATCAGGTAGCAGAGGAGTACCTCACCATAGAGGACACAAAAACTGTATAGGTACTCAGCTAGTCTCTCCCACTGGTCAGGTCACAATACTGTCTCTGAGCTACACCAAGCTCCTGAAGACTGGACTACTCGAGTATAGATATACTCTCTACAAATGTTCACCTGCTCTGGAGTTCACTCACATGCTCTGGCACTGTTAGGATGTTTGGGGTATATGGCACCCCATGATGATGATGCCAGGTACCTTCACTGATGTTAGCTGGTGGGTAGTTGGTTGATAGTTGGTTGGTAGTTGGTTGGTGGGTGTTGGTTGGACTGTGATTATTCTGCCAGCTCTTCACAAAGGTTTTATCCCAAGCATAGGAAAAGTCCTAGACACTACAGGCCGCCTTCTTCACGTGAAATTTACTGAGGCGTCGCTGAGTACATCTGAGCTCCAGGAAAGACGACAGAAACAATCCCCGCACAAATTCAAGTTAGGCGTCGGTAAGAAAAAGTTCCTTGTATACATGAGCAAGGAGTAAACCGGTTTCCATGAGTATTTAAATAACTCTAGAAATAATTATTTTACAGTTGCCAATTTGAAAATGACGATAAGTCAAAGCAACTAGAAGATGTAGACATTATAATTTTATCCGATAAAGGCATATATCGATATAAGGGACTATATGCTTTTCCGGACGAGTCCAAGTTTGAAAGTTTTGTCGAGCACAGGTAATACAGGTCCCGACTCTTTTACGGTAATGTGTAGTGGCTTGTCATTCCTTGACAGCATGTCATCTTTTGTCATATTTACTAGGCCCTTAACCTTACTATAGTTATCTAGACTCTGAAATCTTTCCGGTTATAAATTATTTCTTCAAATCTTCTCAAATCTTTATCGACGTCACAAAACTCTTGAGATTTAACCAAACCGGATGTTACAAAGTTCTGAAACAGGTCACTCTCTTGTTGCAACGAATTTCAGTACCTCAACCTTACGAGTCCGACGAAATTTTTCGCCCTGCATTCTCCATGTGATTATTTTTTAGACTTGCAATCTTCCTGGTCATTAACACGGTCTCGAGTCCTTCAATCTTCCCTATTGTCACAACACTCTTGAATCATCTAGTTGTCAGACTTGACAAACAGTTATTGAATTACCAAATCGACCTGGTTGTCTTAAAGTCTCGAGGTCTCAAAAGCTTCCCACTTGTAACAAAGTCTGTAGTCCCTCAATCTTCTCAGTACCAATCCTCCTGGTTGTATGTAACAAAGCTCCCAAGTTTTCCAATCTTCCAGGCTGTAACAAAATTCTCAAGTCTACCAATTTTCCTGGATTTAACAAAGTTCTCAAGTCTCCCAATCTTTCTGGTTTTAACAAAATTCCCAAGTCTCTTAATCTTTCTGGTTGTAACAAAGTTCTCAAGTCTCCCAATCTTTCTGGTTGTAACAAAGTTTTCAAGTCTCTCAATCTTTCTGGTTTTAACAAAGTTCCCAAGTCTCCCAATCTTTCTGGTTGTAACAAAGTTCCCAAGTCTCCTAATCTTTCTGGTTGTAACAAAGTTCCCAAGTCTCCCAATCTTTCTGGTTGTAACAAAGTTCTCAAGTCTTTCAATCTTTCTGGTTGTAACAAAGATCCCAAGTCTCTCAATCTTTCTGGTTGTAACAAAGTTCCCAAGTCTCCCAATCTTTCTGGTTGTAACAAAGTTCTCAAGTCTCCCAATCTTTCTGATTGTAACAAAGTTCTCAAGTCTCTCAATCTTTCTGGTTGTGATAAAGTTCCCAAGTCTCTCAATCTTTCTGGTTGTAACAAAGTTCTCAAGTCTCTCAATCTTTCTGGTTGTAACAAAGTTCTCAAGTTTCCAAATCTTGGTTAAAGTATCGTAAGCCCGGTTTGATACGTCAGCAGCATTCCTGTCAGATGGAGACGGTCTTGGCATGATCAAGACCTCAGGTTGGAACAGCCCAGACAATTCGTAACAAAAGCTGGAAATTGACAAGAATAAAGCAGATGAAGACTCACTGCGAAGGAAGTTTGTTGTTGGCCAGGTGCACTATCTGGGTAGAACATCTGTGAGGACACCTGGTCAGCAGAGGATCCACGCCATGCTGTCATTTAAATGCAGGCCAGGTAACGGTTAAAGTGATGTGGGGCACGCAGACAGCCATTAACGTTGAGTATAAATAAACGAATTAGTATTTACTGTCAAGGAACTGAAATTTACCTAAGAAAAGAAAATAAGTAACTCCAGGGGACAGAAAGTCTCAAAAAAGATCTAAAAGAGAGTGCTAAAAGATAGGGAAAAGTTAGGAAATGGTAAGAAAGACATAAAGTATATGTCAGCTTTACAAAAACACTAGATGAACACTAAAAAAAAAAAAAAAACACACACACACACACAACAGCACACTTCCACCCCTTTAAATAATGGACTGTCAGGTCAGCTGTGGATTTCCCACGGGGATTTCGTGTTTGGGGTACGTTATAAATTAAGAACCAATAAAAGAAAATAACAGTAACCGAGAGAACTGTATCAGACGGAACGTATCCTTAAAAATGTTTTTTTAAATTTTTTTTTTTCACTGCCTGAATTGATCACACATTAAGGTGACGAAGGACATCTTGTGCCTGAGGATTCAGGGCCGCTTGGCTGATGCACTGGCCACAAACTGTACAGGCTAGTTTTTATTTTTGTCCACGACAGGAAAAAAAAAACAGATTTCCAGAGTTGCCGAGGGTTCGAACTGGATCTCCTAACTGAGAGCCAAATATTCTAGGCAATCGGCCTGCCATTCACTGGGACGTAGACGAACAACAGCAAATGTGCAATATCAGTAGGCCAGGGTAAAAAAAAAAGTAAGTAATGAATTATCTTAGGAGCCGGAGACAACATCCTTGGAGGCTTCGATGGGACTTATACTTTGTGTGTTCACACAGTTTTGCTCACCATGCGTCCAGATTCTATGGGAGATTTCCGTGGCGATGTGGTTCGGCCGTTCGCCACACACTCTGTCTGCTGTGGGTTCGGTTGCAGATCCGGTAGTGCTGTTTGCTAGTCTATGTGTTTTAGAGATGTCCATAGCTCGGTGATGGCGCTACAGAGTTTGTGTATTGTGAGAAACTTTCGACAGGAGTGTAGTCTCTATATGAAGAGAGACAGCTATACGGGATAAAACCCCGTGTATTAAAGATGACCTTCTCAGTTTTAAACACAGTGTAAAATTCATTCTCACAGAATTCTTCTTAGCATACTGACTACTCCCCTCATCAAAGATTTTGTAATTTATGTGTGGCCCAACATGTGAGTATATTTAGTTTGTTTAGAGACTAGAGCAACAAGAAGCCAAGTTCACAAACACACAGAGATGCACACGCACGCACCCACGCATGCAAAGAGTCAAGGGCAGAAGAGTCGAAGAGAGATAATGAGAGAGAGAGAGAGAGAGAGAGAGAGAGAGAGAGAGAGAGAGAGAGAGAGAGAGAGAGCTGGCGAGTGAGCGAGACATAGAACCGACGAATTTTATTTTCAAAGAGTAAAAAATTGGGCACGCAGGCCCGTTTTGCATTTGGCCCTTTCAAACATCATTCTTTCACACAGCAGTTGTATTTTATCAATAAAGCATGTTACATTCATATGATAATATGCATAGTGCGAATATCAAGAAAAAACACAAAAGCATGGGCGGTAAAATTCATGCAAGAGAGAGTGAGAGAAAGAGAGAGAGAGAGAGAGAGAGAGAGAGAGAGAGAGAGAGAGAGAGAGAGAGAGAGAGAAACAGAGAGAAACGCACGGACCAGATGAAGGTAAAATGCTTGCTGTAGATGACCTGTACTGTTCACTTCCTTCTTACATATGGCCCCCCGCAAATAATATCTACTTAAGAACTTCGGCCAGCGTGCATATGTTCCTTCATGTCTAAAACACACGTGATCTAAAACAAGAAGTCGTGGCAATCAGGCAGCAGTCTGCAACAATGTGGCTGTTTCTGGTTCTGAACACGTTAATGACACTGACTGCCTCTCAAGCTAGGATCACCAGGGGAAGCAATAAAACAATTTCGTGTCTAGGCGGCATCCTAAAAACAGATGCACATAAAATAGAACACACTCAAAACAAATGTAACCAGGGAAAGACATTCACTTACGGACACAAATAAAGATGCGTTTAGACAACACAGAGAGATAAGGTTGCGGACAGAGCAGTGAGATATGTCATCAGGTTCAGTTACAGAATTATGACGCCAGGATTCCGGAAACTGAGGAGACTGAAATTATATGGTTATTAGAAAATACAAGCAAGTCTGTAACTAACTAGAATATATTCTTGCAGTGAAACAGTGATGCATTTGATCTCGCATGTTATTTGGCATAAACACTAACTGGGTGATGAAACAGAATACTATGGACAATGAAAAGAAGACAAACTGACATTTTAAAAGATCTGAACACCAAGGAAGATTGGCTAATAAACAACATCTTGTCTCGGAAGCTGAAATGCTTTGGTCACAGGAAGCGCCATGGTGGACTGGAAAAAAAAATAATAGCAGAAGGCATAGTACCATGAAGGAGGAGCAGGGGCCGACCAACACGAAGATGGGGACATAATATAAGTGACTCCTTAAATATGAAAGTACACGAGGGGGGAGAGCTGGTGAGAGACCGGGTTTCTTTCAGGCAGACTGTGATGAGAGCGAGGTTCTGCAAAAGCTGAACATGATAAATGGGAGGTGAAAAATGTTTCTGTTGGAAGTAAAAAAACATAGGATAACATCCAAGGGAAAACAGATGGTTTAGCAAACAAAGCATCACGGGTTGGCCTATAAATAAGTTATGAAAAGACAAAAATACTGAAAACTCAAAGACAGATCAAGCAGATGTAACACTACGGACAAAAGTAATTAAAGGAAAAGATCAGTTCTACATATTTAGGTAGTAATTTTGATAGTGAAGGAAATACAAAGAAAGAAATTATAAGATGCATTGACAGAGTACTGGCAGCTGTTAACAGCTTGAACAAAATATGACATTGAACTGACTGTATGGGATAGAACGACATGGAGGATTAGAATGCGAGCCATATGTGACACATACTGTCACATCAGGACAATCAATGAAAACATATTCTTAAAACAGCTGTTTCTAATTAAGTAAATAATATAATAACTCTCTTCATGCCAGTGACGTTTTGAACATTTGGTGCTGCCGCCCGCCCCCACTCACCCACCCATACACACACACACACACACATATATATATATATATATATATATATATATATATATATATAAATATATATATATATAAACCAATTGACACGTTTGGCGGCTTTTGATTTGTCAGTTCCAGATAAAGGACTTTCTAACTGTACAATTACCAGATTTGCTTAATATGTGATCGATTCAGCGCCAGTGTCTTTTCCTCACCACCTGGTTCACTAGAATGTGACTTGCTCTCTTCCTACACCCGCATTAGTGATTCTGTCACATCACATGGTTGACACCTTTCAGGTATTTCCAGATGCTACTAGTGACTTGCTCTCTTAATACGCTTGCATTTGTGTTTCTGTCACATCACATAATTGGCACGTTTCAGGTATTTCTAGATGATACTAGTGACTTGCTCTCTTAATACGCTTGCATTTGTGTTTCTGTCACATCACATAGTTGGCACGTTTCAGGTATTTCTAGATGATACTAGTGACTTGCTCTCTTAATACGCTTGCATTTGTGTTTCTGTCACATCACATGGTTGGCACGTTTCAGGTATTTCTAGATGATACTAGTGACTTGCTCTCTTAATACGCTTGCATTTGTGTTTCTGTCACATCACATAGTTGGCACGTTTCAGGTATTTCTAGATGATACTAGTGACTTGCTCTCTTAATACGCTTGCATTTGTGTTTCTGTCACATCACATGGTTGGCACGTTTCAGGTATTTCTAGATGATACTAGTGACTTGCTCTCTTAATACGCTTGCATTTGTGTTTCTGTCACATCACATAGTTGGCACGTTTCAGGTATTTCTAGATGATACTAGTGACTTGCTCTCTTCCTAAGCTTGATTTTGTGATTCCGTCACAACACATGATTTGGACCTCTCATGTATTTTAAGATAAGACCATAAGGAAACGAAATCACAGCCCATGGTCATCACGTGTTCTTCACGTGCTGCTTCCCAGACTCGCAGCATCAAACCAATTTGCAATCACTGTCTCTTGTATGCCTAGCACTTTCCCGATACCTTCTCCATTCAACATGGTCTCTGTCATATTGTCCCCCCGATGTCACACACAAAGTCCTAACA
The DNA here is from genome assembly GCA_905116865.2 of Candidula unifasciata. NCBI lineage: Eukaryota > Metazoa > Mollusca > Gastropoda > Stylommatophora > Geomitridae > Candidula > Candidula unifasciata. Next base: position 826,655 of record CAJHNH020000413.1, on the reverse strand, counting down.
GTACATGTATGTTTGTAGTATTTATCACCATCAGGTTCTTTGACGACTGGCATGGGCGATCGTACCTCTCCCCAATCTACGATCTACAACTGCATGTATCAGTTCGTGTGTTTTTGCCATGAAAAAAGTATGTCAAGAATCTTCTCGCGTTGTCTTCTTCTGTCTCTCCTTCCACAGATTTTTCCAGTGGTCACAACATGTTCCAGTCTCCTTCATTACCATAACATGACTACCAAATGATTTCTGTCTCTTTCTGATGTTTGTGATCAGTTGTCTTCGGTCTCTTGCCTTTTCTCAACATCTAGGTTGCTCTTTAATACTATCCAAGGAATTGCAAGGATTCGTCTGTAAAATCCCATCTCCTAGGTCTCCAGAAATTGTTTAGCTGGTTTATTATTGGTCTAGCGTTCACAATCATTTGCTAAACTGGCTCTGTAGAGCATGGGCGATTTCCTTCTTAACCTCTAATGACACGAATTTATTGCATAAAATATTCTTTATCTTATAATGTGCAGTGCTGTAGTATTATCAATGTGTAACAGCTTACGATTAGCATCGTTCTTATCATCATTTTCATTAACAACGTCAGCTTTAGCTAACTCTTTTAGTTCCAAGCAATTATGATTTTGGTTTAAAACTAAAAATACTCAGGTTTGTAGGAGTTAATCAAAGACACCATGGAAGAGGAGTAATTAAACTAACTATTCAGATAAAATTGATGTTCAATATAACGCATGCATTTATGTCACATCTTTTTATGTGTAGCCACTATGTTTGTAGTTGTTGCGGTGGCATCCTAACGAGATGACCAAATCACTTTTATTTTATTCTTCTCTGTGGATCTGGTGCAGGGTGCTCTCACAAACTATCCGTGCTCTCACAAACTATCCGTGCTCTCACAAACTATCTGACAGTATAAATTCACACTCAGTCTCAGGTGGTTAAAAAAAGACAGCTCTTATGCAAGAGCATGTCTGACCTAGCCTTGAGTGGGTACCAGGTATAGCCCTGGGATGTAAAGGCGGACGGCGTGATAAGTAAAGATTAAAAAAAAAGTAAAGATCCCTTTACACGCCCTTAGGCGCATCGGGCATATGGGAAGAGCACCCATATTTTTTTATAAACCAATCGGCACTCGGTGGGTAATGTGGTCAGCATTACGCCGGCCGTCTTTACTTTCCCAGGACAGCCCATCCTGGTACCCATACCACGATAAAAATCCACGCAGCCCACGCAGGTTTCGATCGCGGTACGTTGGATTACATTACGAGTCAGACTCGCAACGCCTTAGCCACGGACGCCGCCGACGGCGTGATGCTGATCACAATAAGAATAAACTCACAGGGAGCAAGTACAGCGGGGATCTACAGTCATCAGTAGAAATTATCCTCGTCGACACACGTTTCGGCCCACGATTCCTAAACGTATTCGGAGGTGGGCCCACCTGAGTTCATGAAGCTCAGGGCTGCTTCCCCGCTGCACAGAATTACCGGATGGTGTTATTATTTCGGCCAGAGACAAGACGACTTAGTGGTTTCGAAGGAGGTACTGTGAGATAAGAAGCCGCCGCGACAGCGTAATTAAAACAGTCCGCATGCCTGGACGACCGAGCGACAAGCTTACTTTGGTTTACCGGACACATGTTGGACTTATATTAGCAGTTGGCAGAGGGACACTGGCAGACAATTCGGACACGATGGACTTTCAAAGGGATGAGAAACTCTTTTCCGCTAGACACCCGGACCAGCACACCGAGGCCCGTCCCCTACGTTGTTGCGCTGCGTCCAAAGCCAGCTAGAGGCCCTTTCGGCTACCTCTCCCAGTTTTTTGAGTGTCCGTTTCCGTTCATTACCGCGCAATCCTAGTTCTTTCACCACATTGTAGAGCGAAGTGGAAACGAGGCCTCTCGCTCCCACTTCGACGGCAAATACCCGTACCGTGTAAGCTTCGTTTCTCCTCAAACCGGCTGCTAAATCACTGTACTTTTCGAGCTTGTACAAGTGATTCTCCTCCATACGCGACTCAAACGGGACCGTCAACTCAATCAGGATGAGCTGCCGTTTTTGCGCAGAATGGAGAACGATGTCCGGTCGCAGGCCGGTTTTACGGATCAACTCGGGATACCGTTCATGTCCTGGCAGATCAACCGCCAGTAACCAGTCCCTCGCAGAGTCTAGCACAGATGGAGCGAATGCGTTTTTGTTGACCTTACCTTTTGGAACCTGCCCAGCCTTGAGGAAACGAATGGGGACGATACTAGAACTGGCTCTGGCATTAGCCCTCATTCTAGCCTGGTCGACAACGGCTGCTAACTCCTTTAGCACCTTGTTGTGGCGCCAGGTATAGCGGCCTTGACCTAGAGCTTTCCTGCACGCGGACAGGACGTGCTCAAGAGTTTGCTTTGATTTGCACAACGGGCAAGTCGGATCGTTGGTCGCAGACCATTTAACCATGTTAACACCGGACGGTAATACATCGTACGCCGAACGAACGATAAAGCTCAGTCGCAGCGGGGTCATCCGCCAGATCTCACCCCATGTGAGTATTCTAGGCAATGCGCTCTCCAGGCTGACCCAATGGCCCTGCTGCGACTGCTGGGCTGCTTTCTGGACCCGAACCTCGTTTTCGTTGTCCCTCACTGTTTGTATCACCATGTCTCGGCGTTCTTTGGCTGAGGCCTTTGACCACCAATTGACTTTCCCGTGCCCTAGGCCTCGACGGTCGGTTTGTGTGTAACCCATTATCTCACAATATCCACCCAGTGCCGATTGGTCTATAAAATTTAGGTCTATCCCTAAATGCCCAATTTGCCTGAAGACGTGGAAAAGGTCCTTTGCTGGGATTGTCAAGTCGGCCGCTTCGCTAGGATATATTATAGTCATTGTGTGGAGATGACGTAGGTGAATGCACGGGATAATTTCCATGTTCAGCACGGGCAGGGGATAATTTCCTACACACGTTATCTATCACTTCAGAAGTCCCGGGTAGTTAGCATCCTTTTGATATTTTCTCCAGGTGATGCCGGTGTGTTGGGGAATGAACAGTAGGATACATTGGTTGGCTCTGCACCACTTGGTGGTGAACTGATGTATGACAAGTAAGATTTTGTGAGGGCCCTCTGGTAGAGATTGAACAGTGCGGAGGCGTAGTTAGATTATTACGGTCTGAAGAGAATGGCGCTGCGAGGTTTTAAGTTACCAGGGGATCTGGCCGACGCTCAACACGCAGGGGAAAGATGAGACGGATATTCAATCAGACGGTTACTGGTACCATCGGAAATGGAACTATTCGCTTGCTGCTAAAGATGTGGACTGGGCACATATGGGAGTGTCCAGAGTGCTGTGATGTCGATTCAACATTCTACACACGAACCTTGTGCACAAACGAATCACAGTATTTTTTTCTTCCATACTGTTGGGTCACGGTAGTGTTCCTAACTGCGGGAAATCGCTGATGCGACATTTAACCCTCAGCTCTCGAACACTGTTAATAACACCCTAAAAGTGGTTAGGGCGCTGGGCTTTAACATACATGTAGTGAAAGACTTCTTAACAGAGAACAAACAGTGCTGCACAATTTACTAAAATTAAAACCAGGATGTAAGCTGTAAATTTTTCGGCGATTATATCATCATCATACACCAATTCTGCCGTTAAGCGGCGTGGGGAGAAACAATTTGCGACTCAGTGAATGTTGGCTGGCACTGGCTATTGTCGCCGTAAAGGCGTAAAGTGTCTTTGACATTCTCCATCCTATTTTTTTCGCAGCCGTCCTCTTGCTGTTGTAGCTGATCGTTGGAGATGTAGTGACTCTGATGGTATCTGATGTTGATGCATTCTAACAATGTGATCAAACACCACTTGATTCCTGTACTTCTATGCTGTAAACATGCACAATATTATTATGTCAAAAACACAATAAATCGCACGAAGAGAGAAAGAGAGAGAGAGCGAGCGAGCGAGAGAGAGAGAGAGAGAGAGAGAGAGAGAGAGAGAGAGAGAGAGAGAGAGAGAGAGAGAGAGAGAGATCTTGGAGATCCTGTTTTGTTTTAACTAATAACGCTTTTTCGACTGTATTCCTTGTATTACGTTTCGTCTTTTCTCTATCGAACCCTAGTATCCGCTACCTATCGTTGGCTAACATGCAATAAACATCTGTACCTGACTTAATAAAACTAAAAACACTATAATTAGTATACGCAAAAAAGGAGAGAAAACTATATTACACGAATGTTATTGTGGTTTATCTGACTAGACAACTCTCTCTTCTCTCTCTCTCTCTCTCTCTCTCTCTCTCTCTTCTCTCTCTCTCTCTCTCTCTCTCTCTCTCTCTATGTATGTATATATATATATATATATATATATATATATATATATATATATATATATATATATTAGGGCTGTATCGAATAGTAATTTTTATTATTCGGCCGAATACGAATAGTGTATAGTGTATAAAATATATCTTTAAAAAAAAAAAAAACATTTATAATGTCAAATGTAGGCTGAACTTTTACTTTGCATAAAGTAGCACAGAATAGTCATCTTCTTCTTTAGCATTCTGAGCCCTTGAGGTTTACTGCTGCAGGTATCACTCGTCTCCATTCATCTCTCTGGCTGGCCTTCTCTTTACAATTTGTGACACCAGTTGTTTGCAGGTCTGGCTGGACATTATCTCTGGAACTTCTTTTTTGTCTGCCTCGTGGTCTACGCCCACTCCTCTCTCAGGTGTATACAGTTTTTACCTCTCTGTCATCTGACATTCTTTCAATATGCCCCAACCATTTTAATCTGTTAGCTCTCACGATGCCAGTGATCAATGGTAAATTAAACAGATTATGTGTTACGTTGTTGCTTCTCACTCTCCATTTCCTGCTGTTAGCATCTTTGATGGGTTAAAAGACTTGTAAGAATGCTTTCGAAAACCTGTAATAAGGCATCATCTTTTATATTTCTGCTTCAAGTTTCAGAGCCATATAAAACGACTGGTCTCTTCAATGTTTTATATATTTTGATCTTGGTGTTGCGAGACAGAAACTTTAACTATATAGCAGATGTTGAAGGGCATAGTTAACTTTATATCTAGATTGTATTTCTTGTCTCAGCATGTTGGAACAGTTGAAATTTGCACCCAAGTACTTATATGTTTCCGTTCGTTTGATTTTTATATTATCGACCTGTATGTGGCCGGAGTTTATATTCTTTCAATATCTAGTTAGTATTCGTACAGAATAGTAAACATTTAAAACATTTTATATTCTGCATCCTTCAGTCAGTTTGTGGAAACTAATAACTAGAATTGAAAGAATCCTAAGTATTATAACAAGTAACTAAACAAGGACATTGTCACTGACAGCTTAGTTAATGCAGGAAAGCTGCATTAACTTTCAACAAAACCAATCGTTCCATGTTGTCAGCATTAAGGCCGTGTATGCAGAAGAGGGTGTGAGGTAACTACTATTCGTATTCGGGCACCACCGCAACTATTCGGCCGAATACCGAATAGTCAATAGGTCCACTATTCGGCCCCAAAGCGAATACGAAGCGATATATATATATATATATATATATATATATATATATATATATATATATATATATATACACACACACACACACACACACAGACTGTATATTCATATATACAAACAGGAAATCAAGTCTCTATACTCACGATAAAAAAAGTATACGTTAGCTACTCTTCGAATCATTTCAAAAACCTCTTCGCCAGTCTCGCGAAACATTAAAAAAGACTGAATTAATGGAAGCGATAAGCTCCTGGGCTATATTATTCAACAGAGACCACTTATGTCACAATAAAGACTTACATATGGCCGTTTTAAAGATTAACACAAACAAACCACTACACTATGTGTATCTTCCCTCCTGCGTTCTTGCCCTATAACCGAAAAAAAAAAGACTATCAGTTAATGAATATCACAACAGAAAGCCACTCGGGAGAACTGAGAAAAATAATAAAACTCCCATGAAGAACACTCAAAGAAAACTGAGTCACGGGAAGGCCCGATAAAGTTATCCTGCGCCAAATTCAAACGTGGAAGGTTAAACAGCCTTGCGTCATAATGTGCAAGCTAGCCTCCCGGATGTTGTTGCTCTCATTTCTCTAGCTGCAGCGCCACATCACTCACACACATGTAGGAATATCTGAGTTCACGTGTATGACTCACTGCAACCCCACAGTTTCAAGTATATACGAGCCATGTTCACATGCAAACACTCCCTCGCCAACGTTGTTGTTTCGTTTCTAGTCTGCTTGTAGCCAATGGCGGTTCCGCGTGTATTTTAAACATCATCAACCGTATTTACCTAACTCTGTCTATATTCACCAAATTTCATGTAAACTGTAATTACCACGTTTCGAGCAGATAAAGGACTGTTCATAAGCCCCCCCCCCCCCCCCACCAAACACTTGCTCAGGATAACAGAACTTGAAAGCTTAGACATCTTAAGTTTTCGCCACCCTAAGAAGATGTTTGTGTGGAGGGCCTTATTTGCCCCTCGCCCGCCCCCTACAAGTGTAAGGGCTGAGTGGTCTCGAGGCATGGCGTCCGGCTCGAGTGCTGGAGGTCCCAGGTTCATGCCCCGGTAAAGGATCGGATGTTTTCACGTGGACTTCTAGTAATTTCCCCTGATCTCTTGGTAGTAAGATCG
>CAJHNH020000413.1:754410-819967 GCA_905116865.2 Candidula unifasciata | reverse complement strand
TTTCCTGTCAAGATGTTACCCTATTGATGATGACTAATGCTGAGTTATTTTCTTGACAGGATGTATATTTTCTGAAGAGCTGGCAGAAGATTCACAGTCTCACCAACATCCACCAACAATCCAACCACCAGAACCAACTTGTTACCCACCAGCTAACACCTGTGAAGGTTCCTGACATCTCCAAAAATGGGGGAGATTGTGCCTCATACAGCTACCAGTGCCAGAGCTTAATGTGGCTCAAAGACATTGTGTGTCCTTACTGGTGATAGAGACTTGCTAGATAACGATACAGTTGCTGTATAGTGAAGTACCCTTGCTACTTGATCCAGTGGAGCAGAATTCCCAGAGTCAAAGACAGTCAAATCATCCGGAGCTGAGGGAGGCATCATAGGCAGAAAGGACAGAAGCTAAGTCTGATGCTCAATTGCTGTTTGTTTCCTCACAGCTCCATTGGTTCCCATGATGACATATAGTCACCTCCAGGACCGGCTGTCTGCCTAGTTTCCTTAGGATCTAGACATTAGTGCTGAAATTCTTTCACTGATAGCTGGAATTCACTTCAATTGTTTTTTGTACAGATATTATACTAAATACATGCATTCATTTTCATGGCTGACTTAGGTTTCTCTATGTCACCTTCTTAAGTGTTTAGCAGTTGTATGTGTATGTATCTTCATTATATGTGTTAACATGGTTATGATAATGAACTATCATAACCTGGGGGCTTTCTTTAGTAAGTAGTGGGGGGTGTCCAGCCAAGTGTGCCTAGAAATATTGTATTTATATACTGATATATTTTGTAGTGCCAATACTTGAGTTGCCCTACTCCAGAGATAAGTTGATCGTATATTGGCCACGGGGAATCCCTTAGACCAATACGAGCCAAACGACTCAACAAAATTATCTCTGAGTGCTGCTGGTTCTGAAGGAGAAATCCTTACATTAGGCACGCGACAGGAGTGATATGTGACAGCTGTGCCGATCTTAATTCCCAAGTCTGCCATTCTGGCGAGTGATGTGGATTCACTGCCACCAAAGTCCTATATTCTTCCCATTTCTCTGAGGGCATTGATAATATCAGCATGATCCACAGGCTGACCGTCGGTAGTGATAGCGGATCCAGCCAACCTGTCAGCTCTTTCATTTCCATTGACGCCTGCGTGTCCCGGAACAAAAATAAAGGTGACTCCACGAACAGTGGACTTCTGTAATGATTCAAGCCATTGTCTTCGCACTGAACCTGCCTGAACCCTCCGGATCATACTCATTGAATCACTGAGTATACACACGCGGGTGTATTTTTGTGTTTCAAGCCAGGCAAGCGCTTGTGTCACTGCCATCACCTCCATCGTCATGCTGCTGGTTGTCATGGAGAAGGCGCCGTTGGCTTCTTTGACTGTTCTGCCCGCTGAGCGTGCTGTAAATGCCCATGCGCTTCTTCTTTGGCGTATAACGGATCCGTCTGTATAGATTATTGCATCTGCTTCGTCTGAATTTTCACCGATGAGAGCGTTGACCTCTGCATTAAGAGCAACAGGATTCTCTTCTCTACATCGCCTGTTGAGTGTGACAATACAGGAAAATGTACAAATAAACGCCTGAGGCACAGGTATCCATTCTGCACCAGGTATGATGTCGGTTAGGCTGCATATTTGCCTAATAACATCTTCTGCCCGACCTAGCCACGATTTCCCCCTCTTCAGTCTGTCGATGTTGATCCGTTGTTCAAAAACGAACAATGCTAAGCATCAATCGTGTTGTTGTTTTAAATTTTTGGTTTGGACGTATTATTTCAAATATATTATTAAATTTATTTGCTATTAGGCGTATTATTATTATTACGCACTTAAAGAAAAGACTTATGACTAAGGATGATTTTTTTTTGAGTCCCGTTTTCAGCTCAAAATATTATGGCCATCCTACTTAAGCCCCTAAATAGTTGCCCCCCCCCCCTCCCCTCCCCCACTCCTAAATAAAATGCGTAAGACAATTTCTCATGCAATATTCTCAATCTTTTTCCCTACGTCCCATCTGACAATAAGTCCTCCCCGCCGAATCCCGCTCATATCTATCTTCACCTACTATAGCCTGCCACAATACTTAGGCGTCTACACTTTAGCTAACCTACAACCCCACTTCACTCCAAGGAAACTGAGATTACGTGGGAAATCTGCGCCCAGTTCACGTTCTCTAACACTTATATGATATTTTTGCCCTATTTCTTATCGACGTTTCAGCCGTACAGCCAGCAGCCAACGTCCAATTACCTGTAACTAACTAACTAACACAGGGGTAATTTCTCTGGCAGGATTTAAGTTTTAAAGCAGGCATTTTTACCTGGCAGTTTTTTATTTTATGTGATCGCAAATGTTGCCTGCACTGATGGCAAAGACAGAGAATTATGAAGTCATTATCATCATCATCGTGTAACATGTTGGTATGCTTGAGTGATCGTGGACTTTGAGCACGTCTGTATTATCTGGCCAACTGGCCTAACAATCCGTGTATGTGTCTTGTCTTGCATTGGCTGTTTTCTCATCACTTCTGCCAGTCTTTATTTCGTTGTAATGTTACTTTTCGAGTCGCCTAAAATGTTCGTAAATTCTATACTTATATACGTATTTTTAAGCTGTAGCGATGTGGTTTTACAGACAAATGATGAGAATACCCTGGGCAGATAAAAAGAGCAATGAAGACGTCTTGAAAGAAACTGACTTACGAAACAGAAAGAGACAATCTACATTCTTTGGTCATGTGATGAGAAGGAGAAAATGGTAGTACGTCGTGATGGTAGAAAAGTTGGAGGGGATGAGAGGCAGAGGGAGACCGCGATAACAGATGCTGGATAGTCTGACATCATGGAATGAAGATCATCTGTGTCACGAGTTGATGGAACGAACACGAGACAGGAGGTTGTGGATAGACATGACTAGCAACGCCATACGGCATAGACTTTAAGAAGAATACATTTGTAAAAATCATGACTAAAGCTAATTTGTTTAGCGGAGTAGTAATTTGAAAAAAACTCTCGAAATCTTGTGAAAGTTTCTCCCTTCCCAATGTATTATTTGTAAACTCTGCATACTCTAAATACCCACTGTATTCTGTGTAAATTCTCCTTAAAACATAAATCCTGTGTCGTGAGATGTTTCTCGCTATCCAGTTTTGCAACATTTCTCATAAAACATATATCTGTTTTTACAAAAGTTTTTCTACGTCAAGTGCGCTCCTCGCTAATTTTTCAAGAGCCTTAGGGGAGCTGTGTGGTCTCTGGGCATGGTGTCCGCCTCGAGTGCTAGAGGTTCCGGGTTGAATCCCCGGTAAGGGCTGGGATTTTTTTCACGTGGACTGATACTTCTAGTAAATCCCCCCTGGTCCCTGTGTAGTGAGATCAGACGCCCGTGTGCATTGTTGCGCACGTAAAAAATCGCTTGGCAGTTGGAAATCGAAAAGAGTAGCTTAACGGTGCTGCCCGGAACAATTTTGGAGTTAAAAATCTACCCAAAGTATGTCAGGATTCATGCCGGTGCTACAGAGCCTGTGCACTGAGCTAAGCTTCTTCGGACTCAGACGAGCTAGAAAAGAACGAAGCACATGGCTACCTGTGTGCCATGATGCTGATTCTAAACCTCAAAAAATCAAACCTCTTCATAGAGCCTTTTAACTGTTGTTATTAAATGCTACTCACCGCCCCCACTGTGTTGGTAAATTCTCTACAAACCATTTGCGTGTGGTTGTGAAACATTTCTCAACATCCATTCCTTTCTCTGTAAACTCCATATCGCAATAATGCTGGTTTCTATTCTGCTTCAGTCTAAGGTTTTCCACAAGATGGTTAAAATCATGTTTCTCCAATCGGTCATATATATTTGGTCTTGAAAAATGTAATTCCGTCCAGTGTTTTTTTCCATAAACTCTGTACCAAAAGTGTGTGTGTGTCGACATAAATCGTTCACAGTATGTCTGCTTATTACCCAAGCGCCACGTGCATAGGTGTGCACAGGTCCTGTATAATGTATTAACTATATTTTCTTACTACAATTAGCTGTTATTTTTTTTCCCCTTAAATTTCTCTTGCCAAAAAAAGATACATTCTCGTGGCATCATTCACTCATACATCTGCATTTTTAAGCATCCCATGTTATGACTAAGCAGAGATATCAAAAACCGATCACCTGTACAAGCTATTTCCTATTTATTGGTATGTTTCGCTGAATTTGCTTCTTGCTGATGACTATTATTTCTGTTATAATCATTACTGCTGAAGTGAGAGATTTCTAAGAGATATACAAAGCTACGGAGATTCAAAAACATTTTATGCAAAACTAAGATTCCATTGCTCAGAGCACTAGCTATTAGTACATTTACATGTGGAGGTAAAACATGGACCTTGACAGCTGAACTAGAAAAGAAGATACATGCATTGAAAAAAACGCGATGCTTCAGAAAAATTCTTTGCGTATCATACTGAGACCACATTAGAAACGAAGAAGTCCGTCATATAATTAAGCAGCACAATGGCAACTATGAACCTCTTTTAACTACAGTGAAAAGGCGGAAAATGCAATGCTAAGGACATGTCTCTCAAACAATACTGCAGGGCTCAGTAGAGGGAAAGAGGAGAAGAGGCAGAAAGACCTGATTACAGAAACTGACTGATTGGTCAGGTCTCAGGCATGCAACCATGAAGTCCATCGCAACTGGTCGCCAATGGTGAAGTAAGCTGATCCGACAGTCAACAGAAACTGGTGACCCGACGACACGCAGTGTTACTATGATGATGATGATGATGATGAAGATGATGAAGATGATGATAACGATGATGATGATACAAAGCTAATCCCGATGTACGGAACTAAACCACGATTCATGAAAAAATTATTTGGAAGCTGCAGAAATGGTTTTGTAGACATTTGATTGGATTCAAGAACCGACATAACAGCACTCGGGCATTCTTATAAGCGCTCCGTCCCCATCCTCACCAGCCAGCGAAGAGTTCCGATACTAATGGTGCTGGTATAATTCTGATTAAACGTCCGTCTTGCCTTTCCTCTGAGCCTCGAGCATTTGCCAGAACCTCTCGTCACTTCCCCCTGCATCAATCTCACCAAACTGTGGTGATCCATCTGCTCCACCGAACTGTACACGCTCTCCCACAAGGCACTTACCACGTCTGCTTATCATGCATCAGTATTCCACCAAGATGTGCAGAGCCAGCCAGTTCATTTCCTAACACACTGGCGTATCCCGGTGAAAAAAATCCAGACAATACCTGTTTCCTCTCTGCATGAAGCATGCCTGTCCTGACCTTCCTCATCATGCTTTCCGAATCAGTAACAATCACGATGTGTGTGTTCTCTGCATATATTGTGTTTTAAATCATTAAATGGCGGACAAACTTTCGGATAACCATCTTGACATCTGCATCCTACTGTGTTCTTATACATCTAATTGAATTTGCAGTGTAGTAATCTATTCTGCTCTAACCGGTGCAATCGTTTAATATCATAGACAGATGTAATCTTCGTCGGTGAGCTCTGTTAAGAGCACTGTTAAGACGGATGTTCATTTCAGTAAAGCTGTTCTTAGAGCAGGATATGCCATCACTCCATATTTTCCGAGGTCTTGAACTCGCTCTATACCCTTTGTAACGTTTTAGTGTGGCTCGCTGTGGTGAATAGTACCAGGGCATTCTTGTTAGGTGTCCAAACCACCTCATTTGTTGTTCTTTGATAACCTGTAAGACTGGCTTTATTCCTAGCATTCGTCTGATTTCATGATTTCGTATTCTGTTTTTCCCTGAAACTCCTGCAGCTCTTCTAAGGCATTTCATCTCTGTTGTCACAATTTTACGTTCATTGGAGGATGTAAGAAAAGATGTTTAACTACATGAAAGAAAGTATCGACCGAATTTATCCTCCATGTTACATTCAAATTGTAAATTTTAACTTCTACATATTATTTAAAAATCCAGTTACTATTTTCATTTATAATGTTATTTGAATTGTAACATATGCCAGTGATGGTTGAAGAACGACTAAAGACACAGATTGACTGTTAAATGCATTAAAAACAACTGCATGAGGAAATGATGAACATAAAATAGGATAAATTCAATAGGGTTGAAGAAATAAGAGAAATATAAGGGAAACCAGTGGGAAAAAAAGTTACAAGACAAAGCAATGGAGCTATAATCATCACCATAATCCACATCTACCGTTAAGCGGCGTGGGAAGGAATAATTTGCAATCCAGTGCACGCTGGCTATTGTCATGCCGTGAAGGTGTAGAGTATCTTTAATGTGGTCGATACATGTTTTCCGCGGCCGTCCTCTTCTGAGAAAAAAAAACGAGTAGAGGATCTCCAGACAGGCACTAAAATTGGAAATAAAGAATCGAGAAAGCGAGGAATCTCTATGGCCGCGGTAAAATAGTTGTTAGTACGCAGGCCTGTCCAGACAGTCACCAAAACATTTATTAGTTATGGTAATCATTTATTTAGATATATAACTTGTTAAAGGTAGTACTGACCTGGGACTGAAAGAGTGAGGTCACAGATTGTTGTTACAGTAACTCATTCTATCCCAGCAATTGTTTCTTGAAATTGGTTTTTTTTTTTGGGGGGGGGGAGGGGGGGGGGGGGGGGGTCCTAAACAAGCTCAAATAATAACCGGACTGGACAATAGAGTTCACATTTAACAGTTCGGTTAAAGTGGTTTAATATAAGAATTTGTGGGACGCAAGTATTTCATTAGAATATAATTTTTATGTTGCGGATACGGTAAGGGGTCAAAGTAACTAGCAAGCACTGCCTGGAAATTGCCAGTGGAAGAAGACGGAGTCAGTCATTCTTCGGTTTTGGAGAATATCGGGATGACTGAAAATATCAACGACAGAAGAGACAGAAGCAGACCAACAGAACCGATGAGTGATGCTCTAAAGCGATCGGATGGAGGTTTATCACCAGCGGATTTGAGCATTACAAACATACAACATACTGCGATACAAATACGAGTACTTACTTTTGTGCCGCTTAAAGAACTGTTACCCACAGAAGAAATTCAGAGTGTTTTCTCTCAATATCTTTCTATTTCTAACCTCCGTACTGCCACATGAAGGTTTAGACCACCCAGAGACTCAAAAAATCTCAGCCTGGATGGCAAGCCAACAAGGCATATCTTAGATACCGCGTTCTATCTCTAAAGAAGTTATAACTGTGGTACCTGTATTGACCACACCAGCTTGGTACATCCTGTAGTCCTAGGCGAGTAGGCATCGAAGCAGTGAGGTCAGTTAAACAAGGCTTTATATACTGTACTCGAAAGGTTACCGTGGAATACTTGTTGAAGACTGTTAGTGTATTTTAAAAAGCCTGCCCACGAATCAGGATGTAAAATAACCAAATCGTGTCCAGGGATTGACCAGACAAAGTTCAAATTAAGATCCGAAATAAAGACTCCGATTGATAACTAACCAAAAGCCAGACACAACATAAGTTGAAAGGGAAATGAAAGTACAAAGAGAGCATTAAAGGCTAATAATTTGCTCCTGACTGGCGCAGTGGTCAGGGATTGTTTTAATAAGTGGATACGTTAGACATGGAGAACAAAGAAGTGATTAGTTCCTGGCACGTGCCGATTCGCGAACCAGCGTAGCTACTTTTGCTTGAATAAGTGGATCTCAAGTGCAAGGACGCCTAGAAATAGCCGTATAGTAAGATGGCGTGGGCAGTACGATTGTCGCATCTCTCTGGTAGGCTGTATGATTAAAAGTGGGCTACTGTATATATAGTAAGCTGGGGTACATCACTGGACAGAGGGGAAATGATGAAGGAGGGATAGTAGATGAAAAGAGACAGCAGAGAAATGAGGAAGGATGGATAGTAGAGTAACGGTAGAGAGAAAGAGAGACGATACAGAGAAGGACATGTGGTAGATGAAAAGAGAGACAGCAGATACATGAGGAAGGCGTGATAGTGGAGTAATGGAAGAGAGACGATACAGAGAAAGACATGTGGTAGATAAAAAGAGAGACATCAGAGAGAAAGGTAGAGAGTATATGGAAAGAGAAATTATTGAAGAAAAAGAGGGTAGAGTCAAAAAGAAAATGAAAAGAAGAGGATACTGAAAATGGCATATTTATAAACAAGTCCGGTTTCAGACAGTATGTACTCCAACAACTGCAGCGAAACACAGAGATTTTAAATAAAACAACTAACAAGAAACAATGAAGCCCAAGGAGACATGCAGAGATGGTCTATGCTGATTTCCTTTATATGCTTTTCTTTCAGAACGAGGTAGCAAATCCTGCAACCTTGTAACATGGATCAAGATAGGCCATAGTTTAGGCAAGGAAAGAGTCTGGACAACCGAAGATTACGTTAACTACAACAGCTACGAAACAAATACATCTGCATTACCAGAAAATGTCCAGTCAAATAAAGTAACAGTTTAAAATGAAAAAAAAAAAAAAAAAGAAGCAAAATACAGTAAAGTTAACAATAGTAAAGAAATATTAGGGGGAAACCCTACGGTAGTTTTGTTAACTAGACTAGTTAACGAAAGTAAAACAAGGGGTGTTAGTGAGTCCCCTAACACAGGAACAAGTAAAAATCTGCAGTGTGGCAAAAAAGCCACCAGTGTGTGCGCTGGTTACGCCATTCCCTTTTTATATATGAATGTGTATACATGACAGAGTGTGTGTGTGTGATAGTTTCTGCATGAGTATGTATGTATGGATGTGTGTATGTACATGTGTGTATGGTATGCCTGTAGGTATGTATGTATGCATGCATGCATGCATGAGTGTTGATCATGTGTGTATGTAGACATATACCACCCATGCCTTTGTTGTTTTTGCTTCTGCTTTTTTGTGTGTTTAGGGCACAAGAAGCATTTATGCCTCACGGACATGCAAGACTTGGCTTTGTTCACAAAAGCATGAGGAAAACAGGCAGCTATAGTAATATAATTTAGTGGTGTTTAAAGACCCACAAGTTAGCAATCAAGGTAAGACAGAATATATGGTAATAACAAGACAGAGAAAGGATATACACTCGGGCCATACACAAATCGATAATTTGAAAATCAAACCAAGGGAAACATATAAATACTTAGGTTAGGTATAATTGATAGATCAACATCATGGCACAAGTGGTAACCCATAAGTGCTCCGTTCTACGTCTGACGCAAGCCTGAGTCTGAAGAAAATCAGCGCACTGTGCGAACTCCGTAGCACCAGCTAGGATCCTGAACTACTTCGGGTAGATTTTTAACTCAAAATTTTGCCAGGGCAGCACCGTTGGGTTAATCTTTTTCGATTTCCAACTGCAAAGTGATTTTTACGTTTGAAAAAATCTTAGCCTTCATAGGGGCCTGAACCTGGGACTTTGAGCACTCGAGACAGATACCATGAGGTGAATGGAGGTGGGTGATATCTGCAGCAATGAACCTCAAGGGCCTGTAATGCTGAAGAAGATGTTTAGAGCACGCCGAATTAACATCAGTGCATTTAATTTTATCCCACATAGATCAGTCTCTCTCCGCCGAGCAGCTGACCATCTGCTAATAGCATCACACAAAGGATTAACTGCACAGCTTCAGTGACATCCTCAAGGATTAGGTGACTGAACCAACGCTTAGAAGAACAATCTATTGATTATCTAGAAGCCACACGAGTTCTCCATTCTCATGCATTGAAATGCACGGAGAGTCTTTAATATTTAGTTCATTTGTTTTGTTGATCTCCCCTGCCTTATCTTACCAGACACTGCAGCTTTAGCTACTGCCCTTGCTAAACTACTGTGGCCTTTGATGTGACCAAGGTCTTTTAGTTTCTGAGAAATTAGCATAATACTGTTTGTGACTAGTTTTCTTCTCTACTATTCTTGTTTTCCCCACAACGGGGCCCCACAACCCACACAGGGATGCCATTCTTTCAAGAACTCATTGTAAAGAAAAGAAAGAAAGCCAGTCACAATTAGCAAGCAACAGCACAGGGCTACATACCTTATGGCACTCGTCCTCATACTCTCTCAGCTGCAAGCAGTTATGCAGCTTTGTCATATGTTCGTCTGCCAACCTGGCCAGTTGAGCTATTGTGTCCTGTAGATGCTGGTACAGCTCAGTTGCTTGCTCCATGGCGAATCTGCAACACACAAGATTTTGTTGTCTCTACGACCTATTTCTCTTCTGTTTACTAGTAACTGCTTACCTTCAGGAAGAATGAAAACAGGGCTGACTGCAGTCCAGCTTATATCAAAGAAATGTATCCACGGAAGTATGATTAACAAGCTCAACAAAGGGGGTGGGGAGGAGTGCGAAAAGGGAATAACGCAAACACACAATGAAAATGGGACATTTTGACCAGAGCCTTTCTCAAGACAAACCACAACAGCAACAAGGGGCAGAGTATCACTGATCTGAATTTAATCTTCAGAAGAGGTAATATTTTTATCTGTCACCATGCATTCAGTTCTGCCAGTTGTCCCAGCCTCATAAAAATGGGTGAGTCAATTTCTCAGAATTTTCATTCCAGGAAAAATAAGTAGAGAAGAAAACTAGTCACAAACAGTATTATGCTAATTTCTCAGAAACTAAAAGACCTTGGTCATATCAAATTCCACAATAGTTTAGCAAGGGCAGTAGCTGGAGCTGCAGTGTCTGGTAAGATAAGGCAGGGGAGATCAACAAAACAATTGAACTAAATATTAAAGACACTCAGTATAAGAATGGAAAACTCGTGTGGTTGGTTGGCTGGTCACTGTTCCCTTCCAGGACTGTTGTCTGTAGAAATAGTGCTTCACAGACGAGAATCCATCAGCAGCAAATCAAAGAAACCCTGTTCAACCCTGCAGGAGTGCAGGAGTTATATTAGAGCACATCTATAAGCTACAGTCTCTGGGGGAGGAGAAAGGGGGGGGGGGGGGGGTTTGCTTACAGACATATTGTGCAAAAATTAATCTGTTATCATCTTATTCAAGAAAACCTTATGTTGAACTCTTTGGGTACCACTCAGCAGTTACTATCCCGAGCTCTAGGTGCTTTCAAAACATTCCTTTGTGATTCTGAAGGAGCTGTCTAAATGACTTAACAGTATTTTTACAGTTAAGAATTCTATTAGAATGGAACAATGTAACAGCCTGAAAAAACCACAAAGTAAGGAACATTTATAACACGTGTAATATCCAATAAACACAAAGCTGCTTGCTACTGAAAGAGTTAAAGGGGAGAGGATGAACTTCACTAGATACTGTGTTTCCCAGAAAATAAATCCTACCCCCAAATATAAACCCTAGCATGATTTTTCAGGATGTTTTTAACATAACCCTTACATAAAAAAATAAGCCTTGTTAAGACTCAGAATGAGAGACTTGTTCCTGAATGGCCAGTCAGAGTACAGACGCTACTGGTGCACACTTGATAATTAATGGATGTTGTTTATAATTTACAACAAATTCAGGCTGGAATTCAGGACCTGAAAAGCTATGGCGGGGGTTACAGAAGAACAAATGTCAAGTGTAAATTTCTGTATGTGAAAAATATGACATCACCTGAAAACAAGCCATGATGATGAAATCTCTTGCACTGTGTCTACAAGTCTGAAAGCAACAGCTCGGCAGCTGGACATAAAGGATTCCAGATCTAAAGCGAAAAATATTATAAGACTAGTTCTTATTTTCAGGGAAACATTATATGCTGTCTCTTTCTACAGAGCAGCTAATTACTAGTCAGAAATACCAGGCAAACATAAACTCCAAACTTCCAAGGATTCCTAAAACACTTCTACTCAATAAATAAAGAGATGTAAACCTGAAACCACAACCTTCAGAGTGAGATTCAAAACAATTAACCACTTTACATCTCTAATAATAAACCTATATAACTTACAATTCTCTGAACATAATGTGGAGAAGTTTATAACTTATGAAAGTATCTGGAATAACATTACACGACCCTTTACTTAAACTAGACAGGAAATACAACATGAAAAATGAATGCAACATGGTCACTGACAATGTCCACTGACTGAATTATGGATCCTGAAAAAGTAGCAGTGGCTTCGAATGCGATTAAAAAAAAAAAAAAGACAACTGACAAGGGTATGAGTGCAACAGATATCCAGAAGAGAATATGGATTCTTTCCAGAACTTGAGTGTACATCCCTTTTATAGATCTTGCTTATTTGTATGCAGACTACTAATTCCTTGTCTCTCAGGCAAATGTACTCTGACTTCGAAGGAAACCCCTAATTGTTATTGTTTGATTAACACTACTTGTTTCATTTAAACCACTGATCATCATCTCCATGCGAACCTCACCTGTAGTCCTCTGAATGTGAGAACAGCTCCTCCTCCCTCATCAATGCACTCATAATTCCTGGGCCATCACTCTGTAAGGTCAACAGCCTCTCATCCTCAAATGCCAGCTTGACTACCTGATCATGGGTATGGATCATGTCCGCAGACTCCGCCACGCTCTGTGGCATTTGTTCACAAGTGGAAATCTCTTGCATGGTGTCCACAAGTCTGCACGCAACAGCTCGGCAGTTGGACATGAAAGATTCCAGTTTCTGAAAAACACAAACAGAAATATCATCATCAAGTGCCTGATGAACAACATGTATCAGTTCATTACTAACACCAATCCGTGACATAACAAATAAGAATCTACTTGTGTGTCTTCCTGTCTCCCCCTTTCCCAATAAATCTGTCCCACCGTCACAATGTGTTTCAGTTTTATTCTTCTCAGACTGTGGCTATTAAAAGATGACTGTCTTCTTTTGAAGTTTGTGACAAACTTTCTTTGGGTATTCATCTCTTCAAAATATCTGGATTACTCATTTCAACAAACAGTAAGAAGAGAGGGAGGAGCAGGAGGAGGAATAAGGAGGAGGGAGAAGGAAGGAGGAGGAGAAGAATATAGGTCCGCTAAACGTAGAAAAGTAAAGGACCTCTTTCCATGCCTTCATGTATTTTGGGCATATAGGGCTAGACCTATATTTTATACACCAATCGGCACTCAATGGGTGACATGGTCAACATCACACCAGCCACCATTACTTCCCAGGACTATACCTGGTGCCCACTCAAGGCTAGGTCGACCTGGGAACCAAGGCCATTTCTGAGAAAGTCTAGGAGTTCCTAAATTTACCACCTTTTAAACATAAATTGAAGTCCTTACCTTTTGAAATCGAACCCAGGACTCATGATTGTAAGGATAATCACCATCCAACACTGTAGGGATCTGGCTTGGGTTGACGTACTGCTGCAGATGTTCCAGCGTCAGCACCACCTTCAGCTGGAGGAGTGTCAGAAAAGCACCATATTCAGAAGCAGTTGTACTTAACTTTGAGTTTGGTTAGTTGCGTATCCTTTACAGGACGTTGCAGAACCAACCCCAACAGCCTCTGGCAAATTTACGTTCAGTAGTTTGCCATTGCTTTCTGGACGGTCAGCTTTCTTGATACCACTGTCGAAACCAATGCAAGGCACATGGCCTGCAGCTGGGATCGAACCCGGCATCCCGGCATTATGAAGCGTTCGCCACAGAGCCGACAACTCTTTGAGTACCAGACAGTTATTACTTCAATGATTTATATCTCAAGAAGATGAGCATAAAACCGATTCATATTTTGTTAGAAGTTCAACTGAGACATTACAAGACAAAAATGGTTTAACTAATAATTCAGACATAAAAGTTTTCAATAAAATATGCCTGTGACAGAAGACAGGAAAAACATCATATTATTTCTGGAAACACCAAGAAAAACATATGGTGCTTGTTTGCTAGTGAAAGAGTTAACCAGTTTGTTCATGAAATGTCTAAATCTGACTTCTTCCAGTTAGCTCAGTGAGGTGTTGGAGGAAGATGAAAGCAGCCTCTGCTCTTTCTTATGTATTGTATGTTAGTTATCATTACTCTAAATCTGTGGCTCTCAACCTTCCTGATACCGCGACCCTTTAATGCAGTTCCTCATGTTGTGGTGACATTGAACCATATTATTTTCCTTGCTACTTAGTAACTTCAGTGAGTATGTGTTTTCCTATGATATCAGGCGATTCCTGTGAAAGGGTCTTTCAACACCCAAAAGGATCACGACCCACAGGTCGAGAACCGCTGGTTTATATGATTCAGCCAACAAGCTTATCATGTGTGTGCTTATTGGTTTCCACTTATAGGATGGTTGGGGTCTCCATGGCAAAGTGGTCAAACCATTTGCCTAGAGCTGTGAAGGTCATGGGTTTGTTTCATGCATGCACGCAGTTCATGGGTGCAATTTCTATAGAGATCCCTAGGGACTGTTGCTGGGGTTGTGCAGTTTGTGCTTTGTGTGATGCTCTCAGCAGGCAGCTAGCTTTCTGTTGAAAGAGACCGAGCCATACGAGATAACTCAGGTCAATGAAATTTGTCCTCTTAATAATCTGTACTTATATGAAAATCTTTTCTTTATATCCCACAACATATCCAGTTGTTACATTAACTCTTCTATTCTGTATAATTTTAACACACTAAAATTCATTTACCTATTTCTTGAGGCCCTGAATGTGTGGTTTTCCAGAAGAATCCTTAGAATTAATTGAACAGCTAAAAGAGCAACCTAGATGTATTTAAAGAGGCGATGGTTCGAAGACAACTTATCACAAAAAGATGGTCATCATTTTGTGGTCAAGTTGTGAGAAGAAGGAAGCTGGAACATATTGTGACCAATGGAAACATCTGTGAAAAGAGAGACAGAGAAAGACAGCACAAGAAGATTCTTGACAGCATTTTTTTCATGGCATGGAGGGGTGTCAACACACCAACTGATGCATGCAGCTGCAGATTGTGGAGAGGCATGATCATCCCATCCCACACATGTCGGCAAGGCACATGATGATGATGATGATCTATTAGCAGAAGTAGCAGGACAAAACAAAGTAAATTAACAACTGACTAGAAGAGTTAAAGCTTTTCCTACTAAGCATATTATATATGACAACTAAGCAAGGGTTTGTCGGGGTCGGCTTAAGAAAAGTTTCACTTGCAAACACAGCAAATTAGAATCAAGAAGACTTGATTAAGGGCCTTTGCCCCCTTTAGGAAGAAAGGGGAAAACAGAAGGATAAGGAAGAAATGATGATCATCCTCTAGAACAGCAAATCTTTGTGTCAGTCAAGCCATGCAGAGATAATTATCTTACACAGGAGAACTCATCAGTCAGATGTGGACTACTTTTGTCAAAATACTACCTACAAGACTGACTACTCATTTACTTTCAGTGTAAAGAATATAACAGTTTATCGGAAAGAAAGAGAAATTAAAGAAAGAAAGACAGACAGAAAAAAAAAGAAAGAAAGAAAGAAAAGAAAGAAACAAACAAATAAACAAAGACAAACAAAAACTCCCAAGTCTTACATTAACATGAGACTTAGCATCATAAAGTGGAGACTTGATCACACAGGACTGTGCATTTTTGTCAGCAAACAGGTGGACAACAGCCACACATCCTGGGATATTTTCCTGTGAATACAATGCACGCATGTTAGAGGATATTTACAGAGGTCACATCCTTCTTCTTCTGCTCCAGAATTCTCAGCCCTTGAGATTCATTACTGCAGATATCACTCCTTGCCATTCATCTTTGTCACTGTCCTACAGAGGTCATATTTCTAGCAGCAAATAAGCAGGAGCTACAGAGCAACAAATAAGACACAAGGCTAGGTAGAGATGTGATTTTAACATTCACAAAATGACAATTATTTCTCTTCTTTTTCTGTATTGGAGTTCAACAGTTGTAAACTCTGAGGGAAAGTTCTGCTTGTTCATGTACTCCTAGGCTGTGGTCTTGTTATAAATGTGAGTTCTGCATGCACATCCATTTTTCAGGTTTAGCTTATCTGTGTGCAGACTGTTTGTTCCTCACCTGTCAGGTTGATGCATACTGACTTTGAAAGAAGCATCCTCTAATTACAGATCTTTTACAACATGCTTTCTGGTGGTGGGGGGTGGGAGGGGCACTGAGTATATCCCTCCCCCTTCTTCCAAACTGGAGCACAAGATCCCATGCAATACAGGGAAGCATTGGTAAATAATAAATATCACCATAAAAGGAAAGATGAAAAAACAAATTTAACTTGTTTCTCCCATCATGGATGTATAATGAAAGATGATTCTCCCTGTCATCTGACATTCTCCCTGTACATCAGCCAGGACTGTGACCTGAAGGTCAGACACCCTGAGACTTACAAAATCTCAAGTTGGTTGGCAGATCAACAGGGCAAATCACAGAAGTCATGCTCAAGTTAAAAAAATGTATAGTTTGGGTCACCTGTAACAACTCAGAAGTTACATAAACCCCATCCTGATATATGGAAGAAAATCACTGACAGTTGGTCAATAAGTGAACAATTATTTGCAAGCTGCGAAGATGTGGTTTTACAGATGAATGATGAGATAAGCATGAACAGATAAAAAGTGTAATGAAGATGCACTGAAAAAAAAAATAACTCACAGAGAACTGACTGCCCACAACAGAAAAAAAAAAGAATCTACATTTTTTGGTAATTTGATGAGAGGGGAAAAAATGGAGTTAATTAGTTAGTCAGTCAGTCAGTCAGTCAGTTAGTTAGTTATTCAGTCAGTCAGTTAGTCTTCTTCTTCACGTTCACCAGCTGTAAACTCTGGCGGAAGGTTCTGGTTGCTCGTCCACTACTGAACTGCAGTCCTGCTCCAGAACCTGAGTGTTGCGTGTGCATCAGTTTTACAGATCTCATTCTCTTGAATACAGACTGTTGGTTCCTTGCCTCTCCGGCAGATGCACTCCGACTTCAAAGGAATCTTCCCAATTAGTCGACTCTTACGACATGCTTTTGGGGAGGCAGTGGGTCTATTCTTGTTTTCCCCACAATGGGGCCCCGGAACCCACACGGGGGAGTCAGTTAGTTAGTTAGTAAGTTATTTAGTTAGCTAGTCCTTGCGAACGAAAGAAGAAGAAGTTAGCTAGTCAGTCAGTCAGTTAGTTATTTAGTTAGCTAGTTAGTCAGTCAGTCAGTCAGTCAGTCAGTCAGTCAGTCAGTCAGTCAGTCAGTCAGTCAGTCAGTCAGTCAGTTAGTTAGTTAGTTAGTTAGTTAGTTAGTTAGTTAGTTAGTTAGATATTCATTCAGTCAGTTATTTAATTAGTCAGTCAGTCAGTTAGCTAGATAGTTAGTTAGTTAGTTAGTCAGTCAGTCAGTCAGTCAGTCATTTAGTTGGTTTTTTAGTTAGCTAGTTAGTCAGTCAGTCAGTCAGTTGGCTAGCTAGTTAGTTAGTTAGTTAGTTATTAAGTCAGTCAGTTAGTTAGTTAGTTAGTTAGTTATTTAGTTAATCGAAAGATTGAGAAAAGGGGAGTAGGACACAAGGGTCTGACCCTGAAAGTTTTGGTGCTCCCTTGTAGTTATGTCCCATTTATACATTACTATTCAGCATCTCTGAATGTTTTTCACTGAGTAATCTTGTGACATATCTGCAGGTCTAAATAGCCTAGAATTTGTTTTCACTGAGTAATCTTGTGACATATCTGCAGATCTCAATACCCTAGCATTTGTTTTCACTGAGTAATCTTGTGACATATCTGCAGATCTCAATACCCTAGCATTTGTTTTCACTGAGTAATCTTGTGACATATCTGCAGATCTCAATACCCTAGCATTTGTTTTCACTGAGTAATCTTGTGACATATCTGCAGATCTCAATACCCTAGCATTTGTTTTCACTGAGTAATCTTGTGACATATCTGCAGATCTCAATACCCTAGCATTTGTTTTCTCCTCTGTTTAAAATATTCTCAACAGGTAAAGGACGCTTGTCATGCTTTTAGTGCATCAAGCATACCCTGCCAGGCTCATATCTCTTATAGAAAAATCAGCATTCGATGAGCCATGAGGTCAATATCAATCCGGTCACCTTTATTTCTCCAGACTTCATCGGTACTCATTTTAGGCCGGGTTAACCAGGGAGCAAGGTAAATTTACAACAAAACATCAGTCTTCATGTGGATTCAAACCCAATTCTGGTAATCTGGTAAGCTTAGTTTCAGCTTCATAGCAAACGAGTCCCATAGCAAACCCAATACCTTCAGGTTGGCAGACAGACAGGCAGGCAGCTAGCTATTAAACCACTATTGATAGCACAATATTCTTAATATTCCTCCAAAATACTCCATATCATCTTGGGATGGCTGCATCCTTAGAGCATTCTCCACCCATGGGAATGCCCAGTGTCTAGGGATGTCCATTGTAGTAACAAAAAATTTCCTGCACCTCTAGTGTATTCATTATGTCATTACTCAGAGACTGAAAGTCACATCCAAACATAAGATCCGACAACACACTTTTCAGTAAATTCTTCTTTTTCTTCTTCTTCAGCATTCCGAGCCCATGAGGTTCATTACTGCAGATATCACCCGCCTCCATTCATCTCTCTGGTTGGCCTTCTCTTTCCAGTTAGTGACACCAAGTGTTTGCAGGTCTGTCTGGACATTATCTCTCAACAAACTTCTTGGTCTGCCTCGTGGTCAACGACCTTTCATCTCCCTAGTGCATACAGTTTTCGCTTCTCTGTCATTTGACAATATGCCCCAACCATTTCAGTCTATTAGCCTAGCTCTCATGATGCCAGTGATCAATGGTGACTTAAACAGATTTATGAATTTCATTGTTGCTACTTACTCTCCATCTCTTATGGGTCCAAAGATTTTTCGTTGTTTTCCAAAACCTTTAATAAGGCTTTATCTCTTTTAGTTGTGCTCCAAATTTCAAAGCTATAACCACTGGTCTTATCAATGTTTTTTATATTCTGATTTTGGTGTTGCAAGACAGATACTGTGACTTTAGCAGACATTGAAGGGCATAGCATACTTTATTTCCAGATTGTATTTCTTCTCTCAGCATGTTGGAGTAGTTGAAGTTTGCATCCAACTTCTTTTATGTTTCCATTCGTTTAATTTTCATATTAACGACTTGTGTGTGGCCAGAGTTTATATCCTTTCCCTGTCTAGTTATTATCATGTGTTCTGTTTTATCATGATTGATAACTAGACCCATTTTCTGAGCTGATTCTTTTAAGAGAGTCAGTGTTTTAACAGTCTCTAGTTCATTTTCTCCAGTGATATTGATGTCATCAGCATATCCAAGTATTCTTGTAGATTCTCCTATAGTACACTCGTGTTTCAATTGCCTTATAATTTTCTCCACTTTTCAGTAAATTGATTCTGATATAATGATAATTAGGAAAAACAAATGTAATCACAACCACAACCATATAAGTTCCGGGAGAGCCATTTTGTGAGATGAATGCTGAAGACAAAAAGAAGAAATCACAGCCTCACAGATGATAAAATGACAAACTACCTGGAGCAGATTCAAAGCTTCCAAAAGAACATTCACGGTAGATGGAGTAACACCCCTGATGTCTGCTACAATCGCCATTCCTTCTTGGCGTGGTTTCTTCCTGAAACAAATTGCAAAAATATGTTAATAACATGTGACAATAATTAGACTACTATACAGAATTGTAGGTATATTGGAAAATTGCTCATTGTTCACTGTTCCTGACTATGAGGTCAACCTAGCCTTAAATGGGTACCACATGTTGTCATGGGAAGTAAAGATGGCCAGTATGATGTTGACAAAGATCAATAATAATATGAGTTGAAACACACATCTGATGTGCCACTCATATAAAAATGGTCTCAAAACTGTATATATAAATATATAAAAGTGAAGGCCACTCATGTAAAAGATTTTCTAAAAACTGTAAAACTAAAAACATAAAAGTGAAGGCCACTCATGTAAAAGATTGTCTAAAAACTGTAAAACTAAAAACATAAAAGTGAAGGCCACTCATGTAAAAGATTGTCTAAAAACTGTAAAACTAAAAACATAAAATGAAGGCCACTCATGTAAAAGATTGTCTAAAAACTGTAAAACTAAAAACATAAAAGTGAAGGCCACTCATGTAAAAGATTGTCTAAAAACTGTAAAACTAAAAACATAAAAGTGAAGGCCACTCATGTAAAAGATTGTCTAAAAACTGTAAAACTAAAAACATAAAAGTATAGCCACTCATGTAAAAATTGTCTAAACATAGTATAACTTAAAACATATGCATGTTAAATGTTAATCGACTGTAATGAAGAAGAAAAAGACCTGATCAGGTTAAGCTGTAGAATCAGACAGTCTGCATCCCCCCTCTCTCACCCAAAACAAAAACTGTCAGCATCTTTGTATGATTCTGCAATATCCTGTAAATGAAATGCAGCTAACTTGTACGGTTCGGCAACGTTCTGTAAACTATATGCAGCTAACTTGTACGGTTCGGCAACGTTCTGTAAACGATATGCAGCTAACTTGTACGGTTCGGCAACGTTCTGTAAACGATATGCAGCTAACTTGTACGGTTCGGCAACGTTCTGTAAACTAAATGCAGCTAACTTGTACGGTTCGGCAACGTTCTGTAAACGATATGCAGCTAACTTGTACGGTTCGGCAACGTTCTGTAAACGATATGCAGCTAACTTGTACAGTTCGGCAACGTTCTGTAAACGATATGCAGCTAACTTGTACGGTTCGGCAACGTTCTGTAAACGATATGCAGCTAACTTGTACGGTTCGGCAACGTTCTGTAAACGATATGCAACTAATTTGTATGGTTCTGCAATGACCTGTAAAGGATATGCTGCCAATCTGTATGGTACTGATATGTACAGATTTGGATCCTCATGGTAACACAGTGACTTCACACAAGATATTCCTTATGTGATCTGTAGGTGGAGGCTGGGGTACTTACTAAAGTACACATGTGCCTCAACAAAAGTACGCAAATAATTTGTTCTCTACCACAAGTAAGCAATACTGTTTCATGTCCTTTGAGAATTTCTTTGAACTCTGTGAGCTGCAGTGGTCCTCAGAGAATTTCTTCTCCACTCATTCATGTTGTCTGAAAATGTCTTTGTTTATTATAAGCAATGTAGTACTAGTTTCTGTCAGAGAGCAGTAATGTAACATCAGTTCACTTCCTCAAGAGAGTTTCTTTGTCCCTTATTAGAAGCAATCTAGTAAAATGGTTCATATCATTTATTCAACTTTAAATGTAAGGATATTTGGAGTAAATATACTGTATATTGTTTTAAAAATAGAAACACATAGTTATCTGATAGCGCTTTACTACTCAAACTGAAAGGAACATAATTTTGTCATAATTACGACATTTATAATTTTTTTAATTTAATGAGTTAAACTGTTCAAATTGCTTATAAGAATACCTTAGGATTCAACCAATCAACTGACAGTTCTTTCTGGGTATTTAATCATTTTTATGCATATGGGTCTTAAGATAACTGTTCAATTCCATCCCCCCTTCCTTATCTGCTTTGGGGGGAAAAGGGGGGGGGTAAAGAAAAGCACCACTGGATAACTGTGTTTCTTTTTTTTTTTCCCTTTTTTTTTTAACTACACAGATTACAATTTGTATATTTATCAATATGTGTAGGAGCCACTGCAGTGTGGTTGCTGTTTAAAAACTGTGTCACCTTTCTGTGCTTATCATCCTACTAGTTTCCATACAGTATTGTGATATTTAATTGTCTGTGTTAGCTATTGCTTAGTTCGCATACTCTGAATGCCATCGGTTCAACATTTTCTTCAACTAGTACAGTGATATAAGTACACTCATTCAAAAGTCTCTCATTCAGACATTTCTCTCACTGTTTCCCTTTACTCTTTGAACAATCAATTCTGCATTTACATGTGTTTGCAAGCATATTTGTGTTAATGTGTTTATGCTCACATGATAACAAATTAATGATAATGTTTTCAAAAAACAAAGATGGAGCCATTATTATCTTTACCTTGGCACAGTGTAGTAATACATCAGAAGCCTAGCCAGCTCTGTACTGGACACCCTCCTCTCATGCCACAAACTGCTGCAGGTGAAAATGTACACCAGATTCCTGCCCTCCTCATCTGTGCAACCTGGACAAGCACAAAACAGGAATTAACACCTCTAATACAGAGGTTCTTACACTTAATTTTCCCAGTGATTCAGCAGATGTGAATGAGGTGCTAACTACAGAAATATACAATGTTCCAATGCACACAACAATATTATGTCTATGTATCACAACAGGCATCACTGTACATTGGGCATTTCTATCTATGCTGAGTCCTCTGTTGCAATATCAATATCTCAAAGTTCCTTTACTGACTGTTAATATGAGCAGTTGGTTACAATGACTCCTCTACTATGTTGATATGAGCAGTTGGTTACAATGACTCCTCTACTGTGTTGATATGAGCAGTTGGTTACAATAACTCCTCTATTGACTGTTGATATGAGCAGCTGGTTACAATGACTCCTCTACTGACTGTTGATATGAGCAGTTGGTTACAATAACTCCTCTACTGACTGTTGATATGAACAGTTGGTTACAATGACTCCTCTACTGTGTTGATATGAGCAGTTGGTTATAATGTCTCCTCTACTGTGTTGATATGAGCAGTTGGTAACAATGTCTCCTATACTGACTGTTGATATGAGCAGCTGGTTACAATGTCTCCTCTACTGTGTTGATATGAGCAGTTGGTTACAATGTCTCCTCTACTGTGTTGATATGAGCAGCTGGTTACAATGTCTCCTCTACTGACTGTTGATATGAGCAGTTGGTTACAATGTCTCCTCTACTGTGTTGATATGAGCAGTTGGTTACAATGTCTCCTCTACTGTGTTGATATGAGCAGCTGGTTACAATGTGTCCTCTACTGTGTTGATATGAGCAGTTGGTTACAATGTCTCCTCTACTGTGTTGATATGAGCAGCTGGTTACAATGTCTCCTCTACTGTGTTGATATGAGCAGCTGGTTACAATAACTCCTCTACTGACTGTTGATATGAGCAGTTGGTTACAATGACTCCTCTACTGACTGTTGATATGAGCAGTTGGTTACAATGACTCCTCTACTGACTGTTGATATGAGCAGTTGGTTACAAAGACTCCTCTACTGACTGTTGATATGAGCAGTTGGTTACAATGACTCCTCTACTGTGTTGATATGAGCAACTGGTTACAATGTCTCCTCTACTGTGTTGATATGAGCAGCTGGTTACAATGACTCCTCTACTGTGTTGATATGAGCAGCTGGTTACAAGACTCCTCTACTGTGTTGATATGAGCAGTTGGTTACAATGTCTCCTCTACTGTGTTGATATGAGCAGCTGGTTACAAGACTCCTCTACTGTGTTGATATGAGCAGCTGGTTACAATGTCTCCTCTACTGACTGTTGATATGAGCAGCTGGTTACAATGTCTCCTCTACTGACTGTTGATATGAGCAGCTGGTTACAATGTCTCCTCTACTGTGTTGATATGAGCAGTTGGTTATAATGACTCCTCTACTGTGTTGATATGAGCAGCTGGTTACAATGTCTCCTCTACTGACTGTTGATATGAGCAGCTGGTTACAATGTCTCCTCTACTGACTGTTGATATGAGCAGTTGGTTACAATGTCTCCTCTACTGACTGTTGATTAGAGCAGTTGGTTACAATGTCTCCTCTATTGTGTTGATATGAGTAGTTGGTTACAATGACTCCTCTACTGTGTTGATATGAGTAGTTGGTTACAATGTCTCCTCTACTGTGTTGATATGAGCAGTTGGTTACAATGTCTCCTCTATTGACTGTTGATTAGAGCAGTTGGTTACAATGTCTCCTCTATTGACTGTTGATTAGAGCAGTTGGTTATAATGTCTCCTCTACTGTGTTGATATGAGCAGCTGGTTACAATGACTCCTCTACTGTGTTGATATGAGCAGTTGGTTACAATGACTCCTCTACTGACTGTTGATATGAGTAGTTGGTTACAATGTCTCCTCTACTGACTGTTGATATAGCAGCAGTTGGTTGGCACAATACAATGTCTCCTCTACTGTGTTGATATGAGAAGTTGGTTACAATGACTCCTCTACTGTGTTGATATGAGAAGTTGGTTACAATGACTCCTCTACTGTGTTGATATGAGCAGTTGGTTACAATGACTCCTCTACTGTGTTGATATGAGTAGTTGGTTACAATGTCTCCTCTACTGACTGTTGATTAGAGCAGTTGGTTACAATGTCTCCTCTACTGTGTTGATATGAGAAGTTGGTTACAATGACTCCTCTACTGTGTTGATATGAGAAGTTGGTTACAATGACTCCTCTACTGTGTTGATATGAGCAGTTGGTTACAATGACTCCTCTACTGTGTTGATATGAGCAGTTGGTTACAATGTCTCCTCTACTGTGTTGATATGAGCAGTTGGTTACAATGACTCCTCTACTGTGTTGATATGAGAAGTTGGTTACAATGTCTCCTCTACTGACTGTTGATTAGAGCAGTTGGTTACAATGTCACCTCTACTGTGTTGATATGAGAAGAAGTTGGTTACAATGACTCCTCTACTGTGTTGATATGAGAAGTTGGTTACAATGACTCCTCTAATGTGTTGATATGAGAAGTTGGTTACAATGACTCCTCTACTGTGTTGATATGAGCAGTTGGTTACAATGACTCCTCTACTGTGTTGATATGAGCAGCTGGTTACAATGTCTCCTCTACTGTGTTGATATGAGCAGTTGGTTACAATGACTCCTCTACTGTGTTGATATAAGTAGTTGGTTACAATGACTCCTCTACTGCGTTGATATGAGCAGCTGGTTACAATGTCTCCTCTACTGACTGTTGATATGAGCAGTTGGTTACAATGACTCCTCTATTGTGTTGATATGAGCAGTTGGTTATAAACACTCCTCCACTGTGTTGATATGAGCAGTTGGTTACAATGACTCCTCTACTGTGTTGATATGAGCAGCTGGTTACAGTGTCTCCTCTACTGTGTTGATATGAGTAGTTGGTTATAAAGACTCCTCTACTGTGTTGATATGAGCAGTTGGTTACAATGTCTCCTCTACTGTGTTGATATGAGCAGCTGGTTATAATGACTCCTCTACTGTGTTGATATGAGTAGTTGGTTATAAAGACTCCTCTACTGTGTTGATATGAGCAGCTGGTTATAATGTCTCCTCTACTGTGTTGATATGAGTAGTTGGTTTTAATGTCTCCTCTACTGTGTTGATATGAGTAGTTGGTTACAATGACTCCTCTACTGTGTTGATATGAGCAGTTGATTACAATGTCTCCTCTATTGTGTTGATATGAGCAGCTGGTTATAATGACTCCTCTACTGTGTTGATATGAGTAGTTGGTTATAAAGACTCCTCTACTGTGTTGATATGAGCAGCTGGTTACAATGTCTCCTCTACTGTGTTGATATGAGCAGTTGGTTACAATGTCTCCTCTACTGTGTTGATATGAGCAGCTGGTTACAATGTCTCCTCTACTGTGTTGATATGAGCAGCTGGTTACAGTGTCTCCTCTACTGTGTTGATATGAGAAGTTGGTTACAATGACTCCTCTACTGCGTTGATATGAGCAGCTGGTTACAATGTCTCCTCTACTGACTGTTGATATGAGCAGTTGGTTACAATGACTCCTCTATTGTGTTGATATGAGCAGTTGGTTATAAACACTCCTCCACTGTGTTGATATGAGCAGTTGGTTACAATGTCTCCTCTACTGTGTTGATATGAGCAGTTGGTTATAATGACTCCTCTATTGTGTTGATATGAGCAGTTGGTTATAATGTCTCCTCTACTGTGTTGATATGAGCAGCTGGTTACAATGTCTCCTCTACTGTGTTGATATGAGCAGTTGGTTATAATGTCTCCTCTACTGTGTTGATATGAGTAGTTGGTTATAAAGACTCCTCTACTGTGTTGATATGAGCAGCTGGTTATAATGTCTCCTCTACTGTGTTGATATGAGTAGTTGGTTTTAATGTCTCCTCTACTGTGTTGATATGAGTAGTTGGTTATAAAGACTCCTCTACTGTGTTGATATGAGCAGCTGGTTATAATGTCTCCTCTACTGTGTTGATATGAGTAGTTGGTTTTAATGTCTCCTCTACTGTGTTGATATGAGTAGTTGGTTACAATGTCTCCTCTACTGTGTTGATTTGAGCAGTTGGTTACAATGACTCCTCTACTGACTGTTGATATGAGCAGTTGGTTACAATGTCTCCTCTACTGACTGTTGATATGAGCAGTTGGTTATAATGTCTCCTCTACTGTGTTGATATGAGCAGTTGGTTATAATGTCTCCTCTACTGTGTTGATATGAGCAGTTGATTATAATGTCTCCTCTACTGTGTTGATATGAGCAGTTGGTTATAATGTCTCCTCTACTGTGTTGATATGAGCAGTTGGTTATAATGTCTCCTCTACTGTGTTGATATGAGCAGTTGGTTATAATGTCTCCTCTACTGTGTTGATATGAGCAGTTGGTTATAATGTCTCCTCTACTGTGTTGATATGAGCAGTTGGTTACAATGTCTCCTCTACTGTGTTGATATGAGCAGTTGGTTATAATGTCTCCTCTACTGTGTTGATATGAGCAGTTGGTTACAATGTCTCCTCTACTGTGTTGATATGAGCAGTTGGTTATAATGTCTCCTCTACTGTGTTGATATGAGCAGTTGGTTATAATGTCTCCTCTACTGTGTTGATATGAGCAGTTGGTTACAATGTCTCCTCTACTGTGTTGATATGAGCAGTTGGTTATAATGTCTCCTCTACTGTGCAGTTGGTTATAATGTCTCCTCTACTGTGTTGATATGAGCAGTTGGTTACAATGACTTCTCTACTGTGTTGATATGAGCAGTTGGTTATAATGACTTCTCTACTGTGTTGATATGAGCAGTTGGTTATAATGACTCCTCTACTGTGTTGATATGAGCAGTTGGTTATAATGTCTCCTCTACTGTGTTGATATGAGCAGTTGGTTACAATGTCTCCTCTACTGTGTTGATATGAGCAGTTGGTTATAATGACTCCTCTATTGTGTTGATATGAGCAGTTGGTTATAATGTCTCCTCTACTGTGTTGATATGAGCAGCTGGTTACAATGTCTCCTCTACTGTGTTGATATAAGCAGTTGGTTATAATGTCTCCTCTACAGTGTTGATATGAGCAGTTGGTTACAATGTCTCCTCTACTGTGTTGATATGAGCAGTTGGTTATAATGTCTCCTCTACTGTCTTGATATGTTAGTTAGTTAGTTATTCCTCTTGTGCTAAAGATGGCGCATAGGGCAGAGGTCATAGCTTTCCACGTCTGTCGGTTCTTTGCCACTTGATGTAGGTCTTGAGTGCGACTGAGACCTATGGTTGAGCTCTCCCTTGTGATGGTTCTACGGAGAGTTTCTTTTGGTCTTCCCTGTTTTTTTTTACCCTCTGGTGACCATATGAAGGCTTGGTGGGGAAGTCTCTGTATGTCCATGTGTTGATATGAGCAGTTGGTTATAATGTCTCCTCTACTGTGTTGATATGAGCAGTTGGTTACAATGACTCCTCTACTGTGTTGATATGAGCAGTTGATTACAGTGACTCCTCTACTGACTGTTGATATGAGCAGTTGGTTGTAATGACTCCTCTATGTCAGTCAAGAAATAGGCCCCAAAATGCCCTGAGGCCTAAAAAATATAGTCGTACATGAGCATGTTGAACATTTCTTGGACAGCATAAATAAGTAAACTAAATGTTTCCAAAGAGGTGGAGACCCAAGGACAAAACAAAAATCTAAGGAGTATCATGTGGATATTAAGACAAAAAAAGGATCATAAATGAAAACCAAGGAGGAAACGAAATGTTCAACATAGGCAAATAGTATGAAAGAAAAAAGAAGGAGATGGCTTAGACATGTTTGCAGAGTGCCTTGTGACACTCCAAGAACAGCTTTCCAATGGATTGCAGATGGAAAACGGAGCTGAAGACAACCTAAGGAAATCTGGAAAAGATCAGTAGAAAGGGAACTCAAAGAATGCTAACTTTCATGGGATACCATAGGCAGAAAAGCAGCAGACTTGCAGCAATGGAGATCACTTGTGAATGATGTATGTCAGCTGTGAGAAGAAGAGAATATAGATAGAATACAGAAGGAAGCATTATTATAAACATGTTGAATGTTGAATTAAGAATCGACATTACAGTACTTGGGATACTCCCAAATGTGCTTTGTCCCAATCTTCAGCAGCTAATGAAGAGTTCCAGTTCCGATGGTACCAGTAACTGTCTTATACTATAATTATATACATATATTATTTTTAAAAAAAAGATGTTGGACACACTGTGAGAAGAGAAAACTGGTATGTATCCCATTTGTTTCTGCAAATCCTACTACATTTAGTTTTGCTATTTCAATATCTTTAGACCCAACATTTATTAACTTCAAATAACTACTGCTCTGGATGTAATGAGTTAAAGGAACAACTATCTGGGATTTAACTCTTTGAGTCCCAGAGGGTTTAGCATCACAGGCCCAAGCGGTAGTCAAAAGAGACGTATAATCGGCACATCATGAGTCCATCTGGCTTCTAGGTAGTAACCTATAAACGTATGATGGACTTAAAGAGTTAAAGAGTATTTCTGCATGTGTCTTTCTCATGGTCAAGCCGTCTGCCTCATGCTCTGAAGGTCACGAGTTTGTTTCACAAATGCATCAGTCAGTTCACAAGTGTAGTTTGTTTACAGATCCGTGTGGATAATTGCTGGAGCTACAGAGTTCAGAATTTGTGTGATGGTCTCAGAAAGCAGCTAGCCATTCTGCCGACAGAGTCTGAGCCACAGGGGATAAAACCCAGTGCAATGAACATGATCCTCTCAACTTTAGGTTTAATTCAACTTTCTCATTGAAAAATTCTTCCAGTGTCAACACTGTTATTTTCTGTATGTGGTTACCTGTATCTAGCACTGAAGTTTAACAATATGTCAACTGCAGTAACATGAAACATTACCAGGTAGAATGGCCACACCAGAGCTGAGCAGCTCACTGTCAACTTGACTGATCAGTTCTGGGGCCTCTAGCTTTCTATGCACGGAGACACTGCTGCTGCTGCTCTCTCCCGTGGTTGTAAGCTCATCGACCATGTTCTCCCGACAATCTGCAATAGAAAAAATGAATGTTAAAAGAGCCAAATATAAATCCATTTCTTTTAAGACACTCAGCTCTCATCCTTTCTGCAATCCTCTCTTCCTTCAGTCTCGTTCCCTTTCTGATATGCCCTTTCCAAACAACACGGTCCATGGCATTTTGTTCCCATGAGACCGCCCCAATACCTGTATCATTCATGTCCTGCTTGCATACATCTTTGTAAGGTAGTAGACATCTTCTTCCTGTCTTTAATTCACCATAAAGGATGTCCTTAGGGACTTTGCCATCCTCCATTCTCCAGGTGTGACCCAGTCACCTGAGCCTTCATAAACTGAGCATGGAAAAGACTGTTGTAGTACCTGCTCTTTCCAGTACCTCAGTGTTTGTGATTTTGTCCTGCCACCTAATGCCAAGTATTCTTCTTAGGCATCGCATGTGAAAGCTATTAAGCCGTCTCTCCTGGTGCAAGTAGGCTGACCAAGTTTCACTGCCATAAAGCAGAGTGCTGAGAACACAAGCCTGAGAGACAAGGGTTTTTGTTTTAATTGTGAGCTTTCTGTTCTCCAAAACTCTCTTTGTCAATCTGCTCATTGTTGTTGCTGCCTTACCTATCCTGATGTTGATTTCTTGGTCCAGCAATAGTTTACTATAAATAACGAAGTGAGAAGTGTGGCTTTTCTGCCTACCCCCGGGCATGAACCCGGACCACAAGGATTTTGTCACCCGGTCACCGCGCAGTCCGGTTTGGCTAACTACGCCAGCAAGCCGGGCCTGCATATAAATAAGTCTGCATATAAATAAGTCAGACATGTAAAATGGATGTGCACGCAACATTCAGGTTCTGGAATGAGTCTTAACTCCAGAGGTAAATGAACAACTAGAACTTTCTCTCAGGGTTTACGCAGATGAACGCGAAGAAGAAGAAGTTGAAAAAGCTTGCAGTTGAAAGAGTTCAGCTATGAAATCCTAGTAAACCAGGAGCGAGATATCGAAATGTGTATGCTGATCACTCACGCATCATTGAGAGATGAATCATCATCACGTGCCCTTGCCGACTGGTGCAGGCTTTCATGCATCTCCACAGATCTGGGTCCCTTGTCCTCTGGATTAGTCCCGCTGATGATATCCCTCCGTGCCACCCTCGCAATCCATCCGTCATCACATATTTCTGGGTCTGCCTCTCCCTCTTCTACCGTTTATACTCCAAGTCGTCACAATATTCTCCAAAGCCTTTCCGCTCATCACATGACTAAAGAGATGAATGTTGAAGAATATTAAAGATGGCTGGTCATCATGAATCAGCATGTCCTTTACAGAATGTCACTCTCGTCACGGCATGCGTGAAAGTCTCTCTGCCTTTAGTCAATTCTTCAGCTCTTTGTGCTTTCTTAGCCAATGCATCGTTAGTTAATGAATTGTATCCAAGTTGGAGGAGTTCGGCCTCTGCATCGTTTTCCGGAAACTGTATCCTCCAGAACCGTTTTTCCCCAACGGCATCATGATGTATTAACATGACCAACATACCTCAGCTTTTAGGACACAATTCTAAATAAAAAAAATAAAAAAACACAAAATGGCTACAAAACCAATATACTTCTTTTTATATGCGGTTGTAAGCTCCTGCGGAAAGTCCTGGTTGTTCGTTTATCTGGACTTAGGCTTTATGCCAGGGCCTGAGATTTGCATGTAAATCCGTTTTACTGGCTAACTTGTATGCAGCTGGTTGCTCTTTGCAGCTCGGGCAGATGCATTCCGACATCGAAGGCAGCTCCCAATTAGTCGACTCCTACGACATGCTTGTCGGGAGCAGTGGATCTATTCTTGTTTTCCCTACAATGGAGCCCTGGAATCCACGCGGGACAAAACCAATATTCAAAAACTAAGGTTAGTTGCGTGTCCTTACCAGGACTTGGCAAAACACTCAACATTATTAGCTGACTGTTGTGTGTGTGTGTGTGTGTGTGTGTGTGTGTTTTTCCGGTAATCTCACTTCAGTAGTTTACCACAGCTTTCTGAACAGTACTGGCGCTGGTGCAGTTATCAAAATAAGCTGCTACCAAACCGCCTGTAGCTGGCCTGGAATCTTGTCAAGTCAGCAGATCAGATTCAGTGTACAATTTATCATTCAGTACCCAGCAACGCACCATACGGTTACTCCTTGCATGTCCTTTTTTAAACTACTCTTTTCTTGGAGAACCGGTACATTAACTCACTCCCCCCCCTCCCCCCCCCCAATTAGCAAGGGCTGGGATGAGTTCAAGTCTTGTTTACTTGCGCAATAATAATAACACCAATCATGAATGCCTGAAAAGAAAACGTCTATATATGTATTGTGGGAAAGCAGGGAGGCTATGCTCCCTCAAAAGGAGGAGGGGGCGCCGCTCCCCCCCCCCCTTCCAAAATATGGAAGCGAGACTCGAGGTGCCTAAGTGTTGACTGGTTTACAGAGATATGCTGGTTAAACATGATTTTTGTGCAAACAAAGCAAGCCAAGCAAGACCACAGACCTGATGCGTCTATGGCAAACAAAGGACCTTTTTTTAAAACTGCGTTCACTAAGGGTAGGACACATGTGAGACTTCAGATACACGCCAGACAACCAATGACGTGACTTCTACTGGTGTGCGGTGGTTTGCAGGTTATGCTATATAAATATGTCCCTGAATTTGGACCAAGCTCATCCATCATCGTCTCCAGGTCATTGAGGAAGCACTACATTATCCGTTTCAACGGCGCGCCCGCTGGTCAGTCGGCTGCAAGCTGAGTCACCGGATTCTCTGGTCAGTCCGCTATATATTAGGTCATTACAACCGCTGACCGGGTCAACTTGTGGGTCAGGTCATTAAGAACACTTGATAAATGTTTGGGCCCGTCACTGATGGGATGTTTCAGATGATGAAAGTGACCTTCAGTCTGCTGCTATTGGCTCTAGCATGATACCAATGGCGGTATTCTGTTCAGTTTTAGTCATCTTTCTTGTGCCACGCAGAGGCAATATCAGCGGATA
Organism: Candidula unifasciata; assembly: GCA_905116865.2. Classification (NCBI taxonomy): domain Eukaryota; kingdom Metazoa; phylum Mollusca; class Gastropoda; order Stylommatophora; family Geomitridae; genus Candidula; species Candidula unifasciata. The sequence goes on along the minus strand of CAJHNH020000413.1, from coordinate 787,924 downwards.
AAACAACACTATGTTTGTTGTTTATATTAACTGTTTTGTCGGCTGATAAAGACGTCGGTCGAAACGTTCGCTTATATTTCCATCTCTTCCTTGTCCCCAGCTGGGCTTCCTAGTCTTCTGTGACAGGTTAAGCGACTTCTTGATATCGTAAATATACAATCTGACAATTAAATGACGAGACTGATTTTATTACGGCCAAACCAAAAATGCTATCCATGAAGCAAAGCATTTCATCCTACCAGGCAGCATTTATCTAAAGGTAAAGTCGGGAGATGTGAACCAGAGTCATTGTACACGGTTATAAACCATAAGTGCTCTGCAACCAGTACGGACAGCTGATAATAAACTGTCCGCCTGTGTCGCCCGACGTTCCTCCACTTACCCCTGAGTGTCATTTCCTTGAGGCTGGGTGAACCCCGGGAACCGCACGGTTTCGAACACCGACGGTGGCTAAAGCAAGTTGTAGCTGGATTTGAAAGCGAGCCTCCTATCAACTGCGCCAAAGCGGCTCCCAGTATCTATATATGATCTGGCAAAATTGTAACGCCGCCTGGTCAGCAGGTAGTAACCGGCTATTTTATTTAGCTAGTCCACCGTAACTTAAGTATGTAGCATTGAGCCAAAGGTGAACTGAACACCAATTCCGGCTATCCTCCGAATAACGGTCACATATTATGGCGGCCAAAAACAGGGGCTCAGTCACATGTAAATTGCGGACTTCCATCGACTTAAATCGCGGTCTTCCGGCGACTACTGCCACCGCAGGCTATACTGTTCATTTCAGAGGCCTCGAGATATTGTTCATTTCAAAGGCCTCAAGATATTGTTCATTTCAAAGGCCTCAAGATATTGTTCATTTCAAAGGCCTCAAGATATTGTTAATTTCAAAGGCCTCAAGATATTGTTCATTTCAGAGGCCTCAAGATATTGTTCACTTCAGAGGCCTCAAGATATTGTTCGGCTTGTTTACTAATTGTCCAGGATTCACAGCAGGATGTTTAAATTGGCTCTATAAAGCATGCGCGAATTCTGTTCCTAACGTCCAATGAATGACATAGACGTACTTCACAAAATGTTCAACATTCATATGGTGTTAGACCCATATTTTACAGCTGAGCCGACACTAGGTGGGTGATGTGGTCAACAACTTAGACCCATATTTTACAGCTGAGCCGACACTAGGTGGGTGATGTGGTCAACAACTTAGACCCTTGTTTTACAGCTGAGCCGACACTAGGTGGGTGATGTGGTCAACAACTTAGACCCTTGTTTTACAGCTGAGCCGACACTAGGTGGGTGATGTGGTCAACAACTTAGACCCATATTTTACAGCTGAGCCGACACTAGGTGGCGGATGTGGTCAACAACTGCTGCTTTGACTTCAAAGACTTCATGGTGGCTTTTATAAGCTGAGTCCATCTAGAAGCCCAGGTGAATTATTCAAAAACAAAACAACAAAATCTTTGTCGATGAAGACCGGCCTTTATTGGATTAGCGAGCGTATTCACAAGCAAGGCTTGTTTGTGATATCCCTTTTCTGTCTCATGGTGTATCGTACTGTCATGGCTATCTTGTGTGCGCGCGTAAAACTCACACATGTCTTCATTCTTCCTCTTGGCGTTCACCGGCTGTAAACTCCAGCGGAAAGTTCTCGACTTCAGTCTTTTGTTCCAGAACCTGAGTGTTGCGTGCACATTTGTTTTACACATCTGACTTTTCTGTATGCAGATTGTTGATTCCTTGCGTCTCAGCCAGATGCACTCCGACTTCAAAGGAAGCCTCCAGTCAGTCGACTCTTACTTCATCCAATAGTCTAAAATCACACACATCTTAAATATTCACAGCTGAAATGTCCACAGCTGAAATGTCCACAGCTGAAATGTCCACAGCTGTAATGTCCACAGCTGTAATGAGGAGGTGCCATATCGCACCCGCGCGCTTGTATCTGAGGATTATCTTAACAGTACACACTGATACCTCCTGCGTTCTACAGCCTCCAACCACCCACCATTCCAGGATTAAATCAACACAAAAGGAAAGCGCTTTCTTTTCAAGTAATCATTGGTTCGCCTGTGATTTTTTAAATGTTGATATTTCATCGAAGTAATCTGACATCGACAAATAGGCAGTGAATGTGCGATGTGGTCAACATCGGGCCCGTCCTCTTTACTTTCCATGATATCTGTGAGTACCCAAATCTAGGCTAAGTCGACCTGGGAGACGAAGCCAATTAAAGAACCTATAGGTTGCTACCGAGCTCTCCGCGTGAAACAAATGTGTTCTAGCAGGGTGGAAATCAGAGAGACATATTATTTGATTGTGGTGGGAATGGGGGGGGGAGGGGGAGAGAGAGAGAGAGAGAGAGAGAGAGAGAGAGAGAGAGAGAGACAGAGAGAGAGAGAGAGAGAGAGAGAGAGAGAGAGAGAGAGAGAGAGAGAGAGAGAGATAAAATACAATCAAATATTTGTTTAAGCAGCAGTCAAATCGAGAAGGCTTTTGTAGGAATAATTTGCTTCCGTCTGTTAGGGCATACCTGTTTAACCGCCATTTTACTCGACTTCTTTGTTCGTCGACTGTATGCTGCTCTGGTGGAAAGCCCTGGCTACTGGTCCAAATGGATTTTGGCAATGTGACAGGGCCTGTGTTTTGCGTGTACTTCCGTTTTACTGCCTTATTTGTGTGCAGCTGGTTGTTCCTTGTCGATCAGGCAGATGCACCCCAATTTGAAGAAAGCCTCCTCCCTCTCCCCCCCCCCCCCCATTAGTCGACTCATACGACATGCTTTTTAGGGAGGCAGTGGGTTGATGTTTTTGTTCATCCCCTCTCAGAGACTCCGAGATTTCGTAATCCCAAGAAAGTCCAATATTACGGGGGAAGGGGGAGGTAGGGTTGGTGTTAGTCGGTGTTCATTTTCCCAACCTAACAACCCTATGCTATTTAACTTTCCCGATAATTCCCTACGAAATCTCGGAGTCCTCGAGATAGAGTGAAAAAAAAAAAAAAAAAAGAACTGGCAGTTGGTCTACTCTTGTCTTCCCACACAATGGGGTCTTGGAAGCTACAAGAGGATTTTACCATCAATGATTCAATTCAGTCTGACTGTAGTCTACAAGGCGTCTGTTACACTGGCGACATAAATCAACATACTCCAGAATGTCGGGTCCCTATCTAACCTAAAGGTTAAAAGGTTATAGGTTTGAGGATCGGCTTCATTGCACTAGGTTTTATCCCAAATGACTCGGTCTGTCTACGCAGAAGAGCTAGCCGCCTGATGACAGCATCACACTGAGCACAAACTCCACAGCTCCGGCAACGAACCCCACAGATCTCGTAAAAATTGCACTTGTGAACCGAAGCATGTAATGTGAAACGAACTCACGACCTTCAGAGTGCGAGGTAAATGGCTTGACCATTTCACGACGGAGACGCCATTCTACGGCTACCTAAATGTTTGCCATACCACACCACCCTATGATAAAAAAAATTATAATCTAGACGGCTGATCAACAAAGCAGATACTATATACCCAGTTCAAACTATAAAGAAGTAGTTATGATGGCCGTAATGGATACAGCAGCCAGGTGTGACTTGCAAACAAATACGGGTAAGGGCGAATTCATTCCGAGCTTTGAACTGTTACAAACAGCAGGACATGCGGACAAGAGAAGTAGATCAGTGTATGGGGACAATAGAAGTAGCTCAGTGGATGGAGACAACAGATGTAGCTCAGTGTATGGAGACAACAGAAGTAGCTCAGTGTCTGGAGACAACAGAAGTAGCTCAGTGTCTGGAGACAACAGATGTAGCTCAGTGTATGGAGACAACAGAAGAAGCTCAGTGTATGGAGACAACAGATGTAGCTCAGTGTATGGAGACAACAGATGTAGCTTAGTGTCTGGAGACAACAGAAGTAGCTCAGTGTCTGGAGACAACAGAAGTAGCTCAGTGTCTGGAGACAACAGAAGTAGCTCAGTGTCTGGAGACAACAGATGTAGCTCAGTGTATGGAGACAACAGAAGAAGCTCAGTGTATGGAGACAACAGAAGTAGCTCAGTGTCTGGAGACAACAGAAGTAGCTCAGTGTCTGGAGACAACAGAAGTAGCTCAGTGTATGGAGACAACAGAAGTAGCTCAGTGTCTGGAGACAACAGAAGTAGCTCAGTGTATGGAGACAACAGATGTAGCTCAGTGTCTGGAGACAACAGAAGTAGCTCAGTGTCTGGAGACAACAGATGTAGCTCAGTGTCTGGAGACAACAGAAGTAGCTCAGTGTATGGAGACAACAGAAGTAGCTCAGTGTCTGGAGACAACAGAAGTAGCTCAGTGTATGGAGACAACAGAAGTAGCTCAGTGTCTGGAGACAACAGAAGTAGCTCAGTGTATGGAGACAACAGAAGTAGCTCAGTGTCTGGAGACAACAGAAGTAGCTCAGTGTCTGGAGACAACAGAAGTAGCTCAGTGTATGGAGACAACAGAAGTAGCTCAGTGTATGGAGACAACAGATGTAGCTCAGTGTATGGAGACAACAGAAGTAGCTCAGTGTCTGGAGACAACAGATGTAGCTCAGTGTCTGGAGACAACAGATGTAGCTCAGTGTATGGAGACAACAGATGTAGCTCAGTGTATGGAAACAACAGATGTAGCTCAGTGTCTGGAGACAACAGATGTAGCTCAGTGTCTGGAGACAACAGAAGTAGCTCAGTGTCTGGAGACAACAGAAGTAACTCAGTGTCTGGAGACAACAGATGTAGCTCAGTGTATGGAGACAACAGAAGTAGCTCAGTGTATGGAGACAACAGAAGTAGCTCAGTGTATGGAGACAACAGATGTAACTCAGTGTATGGAGACAACAGATGTAGCTCAGTGTATGGAGACAACAGAAGTAGCTCAGTGTATGGAGACAACAGAAGTAGCTCAGTGTCTGGTGACAACAGATGTAGCTCAGTGTATGGCGACAACAGAAGTAGCTCAGTGTATGGAGACAACAGAAGTAGCCCAGTGTCTGGAGACAACAGATGTAGCTCAGTGTCTGGAGACAACAGATGTAGCTCAGTGTCTGGAGACAACAGAAGTAGCTCAGTGTCTCTGGCCTCTAAAGTTATACAAAGCTGCATTACTGCATTACTTAGGTCCTCACTAGCCAAATGTCTAAAGCAGTGGTCACTGACCTTTTTCAGGTGGCGCCCCCGCCCTCTGAGTATATCGCAAGGACCCCCACCCATCACAACAAAATGGCCCTAACCCTAACACCCCCCCCCCCCTTTACGTCCTATGAGAGAGAGAGAGAGAGAGAGAGAGAGAGAGAGAGAGAGAGAGAGAGAGAGAGAGAGAGAATGAGAAAGACAACGGGAAGAGACGGCGTGGAGGGATCAAGGACAAACTGACCTACATAAAAAAAAAAACTGAAAACTGAAAAGGAAATAACTGATGAAAAAACATGAACAATCAGAAAAGTTACGGGAAAAATAACCGACCGTGTAATTATAAACAAATCAGACAAGAAAGAACCAGCTACCATTGCACAAATAAAAAGACGCAACATGCAACAAACCTAAAACATTAAAGAGCTTAAAAACACAAACAGGAAATATAATGAGGTAGAAAAACACACACACACACGCACGCACGCACGCACGCACACACACACACACACACGCACGCACACACACACACACACACACAGAGATATACATTACATACACTACAAACATTACATATGTACATACGTACGTACACGCACGCACGCGCGAGCGCGCGCACACACATACACACACATACATACACACACACACACACAGAGAAAATCAAACAGACACCACTGGCTAGATCAAAGGATATGAAAACCGGGTTTACTAACATGTGCAAATAATTCACAACGGTGGTGCACGTGCTAATGTCGCGGTGATCTCAAGATCTAAGCCAAATGACAATGAGTCAGCAGGTTGTAATTACACGTAATGATGCACTAATCCTCGTCATAATCACACAATATATGCCTTATACTAACACATTAATATAGTAGGTGTTTTTTGAAGGCTTTCCCTAAAAAAAATGCGATCTTTAAATTGTTCTGTACGCTAATGACCCATTCCTGCTGAAAAGGCCAACTACAACCCCTGCCCAAACATGACTGCAGGCTAAACCAGGCTGGTGTTAGGGGTACCCCAATTATAACTTCTCTCGAGTTTAAATCCAGTACCTAGGATTTAGTTGACGTCTGTAACTAAGGCGTTGCGAACGCGCTTAGTAATGCCAGGGTGCCGGGTTCTATCCCAGCTGCAGACGGTTTTGTCTTGTGTTGGTTTCGACAGCGGTACCGAGAGCTGACCGTACAGAAAGCAATGACAAACTACTGAACGTAAAATTTGCCTACAAAAACCTTAACAGTCAAACAAATGTGGTATTCGTTCTACAACGTCCTGTAAAGGATACTCAACTAATTTTTAACCTAGAATTTGATCTGTTGGTCTGCCATCCACATGGATGATTAGGATGGCCAAACATTCAGAGAGCAGCTATGAGTGGAAGCAGACGATGCCATTCCAGTCAACAAATGCCTAAGTCGGATATGTCGCTCGAAAAGATCACAAACTGTTGACTTATGTGAGTGTGTGTTTTGTGTGTGTGCGTGCGTGCGTTTGTGTGTGTGTGTGTGTGTGTGTGTGTGTGTGTGTGTAGTTTTTTATATAGTGCCTTGACTTCCCATGCCATTTCTTGCGACCAATTTTTGTCTGGACCGACCTGGGAACTACAGCCAGTTTTAGGAAAATCAGTTTTGATGTTCATTCCGACAAAAGACGTTTGTAAACGCAAGAAAGAAAACCTATAAACAAGTGATTATTTATAGCATGCCTATCTTCTTACTGAATATTGAAGAAGGCTGGCTTTTAAACACGATAAAACACAGAAAACTGAAATATTTTGGTCACATGAAACGTAATGAAAGTTTAGAGAGAACAATAATGGAGAGGTGTATGCCCGAGAAGAGAGGAAGAGGAAGGCCAAAGAGAAGATGGGTGCAGGATGGGGCGGATGATCCCTAGATTGGTGTATCGGAGGTGGGACATCTTGCTTGAGATCAAGAAGTTTCCGGTGGGTTGTTATGAGAGCAAGGTTCTGCAAAGGATATGCTACTCACTGACTGACTGACTGACTGGCATATCTAGTTGTTACCGATACACACAACAGTGATATGAAGTTCGTGCTCGGTGATGAGATTCTTCTGTGATCTATGGAACAGAATAAAGCCCTAACAGGGAAATACGCCTGAAACTAATTGGAGGGGGAAAAAGGCGAGAACTGTTACAGAGGATGTGAACATGTGGGACACGGTGAGAAGGTCTATGCAAACAACAGTTTCCGATATCGACAAACATGGTTGGTTACTTGGGCAGACCCAGGGGCAGGAACAAGTGGCTGAGGAGGTGGCTTTATGTGAAGTCACGTCTCCTGCGATGAGGTTACTTATCATGGAAGTGTGTGTGTGTGTGTGTTATGGTACAATAGAGTCTCTGGAAGTTAGAAGTAGCTCACCATACCTACCTGTTCACATAGGCTGAACAATTAATGTTCAAATACCCATGTACAGTGCTTTTTTCCCGTGAACTAGTGTTTACCTATTGGTGTTCCACCCGACCCTCCCGCCATCCCTTCCCGTGAAAAAGGAGGGCGGGGGGGGGGGCAAATTTAGGTGGTCAGTGTTATCACTTAAGTGGTAACCGGCATTTAGTAATGCCAGGGTGCCCATCCTAGCTGCAGACGGTTTTGTGGGTACCGGATACAGTCCCGGGAAGTAAAGGCGGCCGGCGTGATGCTGACCACATCACTCATCTTGTGCCGATTGGTCTATACAAATATAGGTCTAGCCTTATATGATCTATACGCCTAAAGGCGTGGGAAAAGGGTCCTTTACTTTACTAATAGGTCGTACTGAAGGAAGGCCGACGTCAGTTTGTCACGCCATGGAAGAGACTAGTGCTTTCCATGCAGGGCTGCCGAAATGTGTGTGTTAATAGTACCAAATACTGTTAACAAAGGTACCAAATCACACGACAAGGTACCACATTATTAACTTTTAATAATTAAGACGTAGTGTGAAAAGATAAGCATAGATTTTGATACTATTGGAAAGAGATTTTCATCTCAAAATTTTTCTTCTGAATTTTTTTTTTTTTTAAACTGTTGACCCTTCAGCATTAGTTTTCTTCATTATTCGTTGATTTGTTTATAATGTTCTTTAACCAGGCTGGGAAACTACGTGACCAATGGCATCACTGACGTTGGTATTTCTTGGGTACTACTTACTGGATCCAGCGGACAATGCTAACATTTGCCATATTCATGCAAACTTTCCAAAAACGTACCAAAACATCGGGGGTGGTAGCAAAATTACAGTTTTGCTTGGTAATGAACGCCTTCTCCAGTTGGAGACGGTTTTGGTTAAAAAAAAAAAAAAAGTACCAAATTTGTATGAAAAGTACCAACTTCAATAACAGCCCTGTTCCCATGCAGAACTCCCAATCAGGGCTGCCGAAGTTATTGAAGTTACTCAAAAAGATTTACTGAATGAAGGCGGGCGTCAGTTATGACAATGGTGATGAACCTTCCCAGCCTTGTTAAAGAAGAATTTGTGAACAAATAAATAAAGAATGGCTGCAACTAACAGTGAAAGACCAACTGAATCTGCTGAAAATAAAAACACAAGAGACAGTTTGGTTTACAATTTTGGAAGAAATATGTGCAGATAAAAATAGCTTTCCATTTGTATCAAAATTAACGCTTAGCCTTTTGGCATTACCTCATTCTTCCGCAGCTGCAGCCATTTTTCTCTCTGCTTAGCAAACTTAAATATTAAAACTTAACGAAACTACTTGTCTTTGAAGTCGTCAATAATAAATGAATTCATGTGATGAGATCAAAGTTATTGCTCCACGATAATATTAGGTGTATTAACAGCTTTGCACGGAACTGAGCGGGAAGGGGGTGGGGGAATTTCACAGAGATGAACAAAGTATTTTAATTCTGATCAAGCTTAAAGTAAGCCAGTATATATATATATATATATATATATATATATATATATATATATATATATATATATATATATATATACACAGAGAGAGAGAGAGAGAGAGAGAGAGAGAGAGAGAGAGAGAGAGAGAGAGAGAGAGAGAGAGCTATATAGTCAGTTTTAACATCCGGCTGTGAATCCTGGACAATTAATAAACAAGCCGAACAATATCTCGAGGCCATGGAGATGTGGTTTTACAGAGGAATCCTTAGAATTCCTTGGACAGCTAAGAAGAGCAACCCAGATGTTTTGAAAAAAGCGAGTGTTCGAAGACAACTTATTACAAACATTAGAAAGAGAGTTGGCATTTTTAGTCATGTTATGAGAAGAGGGGAAATGGAACATGTTGTGACCACTGGAAAGATCTGTAAACAAAGAAACAGCAAGACAGAGTGACACGATTCTTTACAGCTTTTTGTCATGGCAAGGAACGGTGCCAGCACACGAACTGGTACACGCAGGTGCGGATAGGGGAGAGGCATGATCGCCAACTCCAATCAGCAAGGCAGTTGGTAATTATATATGTGCGAAAGAGGTTTAACGTTTTTTATTTGAATGAAAATTAAAACTGGCGTGCTTTGGTACCTTTTCCAAAACAATTTGGTACTCATCCCCCAAAACAAATTCGGTAGCCTTGTTCACAACGACAGACAGCAGCGGCTGCCATGCTTCACTGTGGAGTTGGCCGGGAAAAAACGATGTGCGCCAATCCCATGAGACGGGTCTTTTACGACTCATTTTGGTGAGGAAAAAAGTTGAACCACCATGTGTAAGAGTACCTGTTTGTTCACTTACCTACTGTGCAGCTATCGCTTCTCCTCACATGATAATAAGAACAGCTATTAAGCACGTCTCCGTATATACTCCATGGCTGCCATTCAAGGCTGGCTAAGATTTCACTCTCCAGAAAGCGCTGGCGTTATCAGTGCAGGTTGGCGATATAATCACAAAGAGATTGTCTTAAGTATGAATGAGAAAACACGCCCTTGCTACAACTTTCTTCCCCGCGCTCAGTGGCTGTAGATTGGTGGCGGACTCGGGAGATGTCCTTGCTGCAGACTGCAGCGTGATAACAGTAGTATAGCCAGCCGTGTTTCCCTCCTACCTGGTGGTGTCATGATGAGGCCCGAGGGCAGGCTGTGTGTGTGTGGGGTTTTCCCAACAACTGGTTTGCTGATAATGCTGGCGGTCAAGTGCGTATGTCCATGCACGGCCGACTTTCTGTGGAAGGCGGTGGTCCATGATACACATTAATAAATATACACTGTAAATTTTACAGATGATTCGGTATTCAATGGGTGGTGTAGTTAATACCCCGCCGACTGTCTATATTGCTCAGCATGTTTCCTGATAGGCCTATTTAAGCTGTGTCGATGTGGTAATGAAATTAAATGCAGTCATCATCATCATGTAACAGGTCCTTTGCAGAACGTAGCTTTCATCGGCAGTGACGGCATCAAATATGGCAGTTGTGTATTCCCCCCCCCCCCCCCCCCCGGATTGTATTACATGAAAATCGATAACTGTTAACTCAAATCCATACCCGCGCAAAACTGTAGGCGACATCAGCATAGCGTTGCCGGTATACGAGTCCTAATTATAACTTCCCAGGAGGTTGAATGTGGTATTTGATGTTTGCCCCCAATGGCTTGCCATCCAGATTAGAACTGTTTTATCACAGGGTGCTCAAATATTTAGATAGCAGCCCGGACTGCAAGGAAGGAACTGTGCTGTATGATTTTCCATTCCCCTGAACGTCCAGAAAGCGGTGAGTTGCGAGACACATTATTAAAATTAGCAGGCAAATAGACTGGCCGATTCTGCACCACTTGGTGGTGAACTGATGTATGACATGCTAGATGTTGTGAGAGCCCTTTGGGAGCGAGTAAGCAGTACGGAGGCTCAATAGATCATTACTGTCTGAGGAGAGTGGCGCTGCAAGGATTTACCAGGGGAATCTGACTGATATACAATCAGACAGTTACTGGTACCATCGGAATTGGAAGTCTTCGCCTGCAGCTGAAGATGGGAACGGAGCTCTTATGGAAGTGCCCCGAGTGCTATGATTTCATTCTTAATTCAACAATCAATACAAATACTGACATAGAGGAAAGGGATATTATGATGTAACCTGGTCCTGATTCAGCAAAATACACATCAATGACTGAACAGGATGACGTATGTCAGTTAGTCGCCTTTCACTGACGATTACAGGACGCTGCAAAACCAAAGCCAGCCAAAGACATATGCCAAGACGAAGTTGTCAGGTGCAATCATTCATTTAATTTTCACACTATATTATCGACATTGTCCTCAAGTGTGAAATACGGCATCAACATAAAGACTGTACGGGAATTCCATAATGCTGGGGTCGACTGTTTGTTAGAGCCATCAACGTGGAGGTCAAAGTGCGGAGCAAGAAGAAGGAGGCAGGGGGAAGGGGGGTTTGAGGAAAATGCCCTAAATAGTCGTCGTTTAAAAACTGACCAAAGACTGTGTGGTATCATTCTCAAGTACGACCTTTTCTGCCATGCTCAAGTATTTTAAAGTCAACAGAACAGGCCACCTGTTCGTAATGTACATGATCTCTAGTTAAAAATCCATGTTAAGGAGACCTCTTTCGCCCCACAGGGAAACTAGAAATATGATGACAGGTGTTGACCTGGTAACCTCGGGATTCTTGGCAAATAAATAAACGCCAATACCAAACTGTGCGACTGAGAGAGAACATACAGAACGTCACTGTATTAGAAAACCAACCAAGTGTGAAGGAGTGATCATCAAAAGAAATATGTGCACTGAACTAATCTTTTCGTTTCGTTTGATATCGTTTCATGAACTAATCTCTCCACAACTAGATATGCAAATGGGTTATGTAGAAGATGGGGGGAGGGGGTGGAGGAGGATACCCAGCATATATAGTAAGACATTTGACAACACGAACATTCTGCACAGGAAGTTGAGTTGATAAAAGGAGGTTTCTGCTACTGTTTCTAGGACAGTCTCGTTATTTAAATTTGTTCAAAGGGCACCAAGGTCATGTTAAACTGAACTTGCTATACAGGCGGTAGGAGATTCGGTTATAAACGTCAATGCCTGCTGTTTCTGAGCAAACATGAAAACATGCAGGGTTATTCGACTGACATTTTCATCAGATTGTTTTGAATACTGCAGTCATTCAAACGGATTGTACATATTATACACACACCATCATCATCATCATGTAGCAGGTCCTTTGCAGAACGTTGCTCTCATCACAGTCTGCCTGAAAGAAACTCGGTCTCTCGCCAGTTCTCCCGCCTCATGCATTTTCACATTCAAGGAGTCACCTATATCCTGTGCCCATCTTCGTGTCGGTCGGCCCCTGCTCTTCCTTCCTGGTACTATGCCTTCTGCTATAATTTTTTCCAATCCGTCGTGGCGCTTGATATGACTAAAATATTTCAGCTTTCGAGAAAGGATGCTGTTAATTGGCCAATCTTTCTTGATGTATACACACACCAGAAATATAAAATGTACGTGCCTATATTTCTTGCTCATTGGCATTTGTATGCAATTTAGGTATCATTTCCGGGAATTTTTTTTTTTTTTTTACCTTATCACTGTAGTTACAAGTACAATAATGTATGTATTTAGGCACATGGATAACATTCTATGGAATATTATCACAGAGATAATCAACAGAATAGGACAGACCAAAACTGCATATTATGAAATGAAGAACATTTTGTATCTTGAGGCCTAGGAGGGAAACTGGAACATGATGTGACCACTGGAACGATCTGTGGAAAGAGAGAGAGAGAGAGAGAGAGAGAGAGAGAGAGAGAGAGAGAGAGAGAGAGAGAGGGGGGGAGAGAGAGAGAGAGAGAGTCAGAGAGAGAGAGAGAGAGAGAGAGAGAGAGAGAGAGAGAGAGAGAAGATTTCTTACAGCCTTTAGTAATAGCATGGAGGGGTGTCAGCAAAAGCACTGATACAAGTAGTTGCGGACTGCGGATGGAGTTGAGCTGAGTTGGCTCAAGAATCGACATCATAACTCTCAGTGCATTCTCATACTTGCTTCGTCCCCATCTTCAGCAACCAGCGCAGAGTTCCAATACTAATGGTACCAGTCGTAGTCTGGTTATATGTCCGTCTTGCCTTTCCTCTGAGTGCAGTGAGCCGGCCAGACCATCTGGTCACATCCAGCTGTATCCTCCTCTCTAGGCCAAAATAATTCAGTTTCTCGTTCGACTTCATTACTTGTTCCCAAAGTGGATTGACCACATCGGCCTTGTTATGTATCAATTCACCACCCAGTGATGCAGATTCAGCTATTTTGTCAGTCTGTTTATTCCCCACCATGCCGGCATGGTATCTTTAGATGGTATCTCACAGTTGATAACCAGATCCATTTATAAAGGCTGGATATCTGGAGGAACCTCTGGGTCTGGTCTATTTAGAAGTTTTTCAAAATATTCAACCCATCTGTCCATTTCATCTTTAGTGTTAGTAAGTACCTTACCTTGACCATTTTTGATTGATCCATTTGGATCCAGAGGTTTCCTTTTGCTGTCTCCGCTTCTTGTGCTATACCAATGAAATATTTCCCGTTATCTGCGCTTATACGCCTCCTAACTTCCTTATTGGATTCTGTGTATTTATCCCGAGGTCTAGCTTTGGCAGCTATAGCTTTAGCAGCTATATATATATATATATATATATATATATATATATATATATATATATGTTGTACACTTAATTTGTACATTCTTTTGTATACTTTATATTCAACCAAGTATTTAGGCCTAGGGTGCCTATTCTAGTATTCCGCTGGATATCTCCTTGATGGATGTGCTACAGTGAAGTCCTGCATTCTATAACTGGCACACTTGGCACCGACACAGCATCATGTAATACAGTCGCTACCTTTACAAGCCAACAATAACGCTTGTGACAGGCCACATAAACTTTAATGGCATTAAAGTTACACGTCACAAGATGATGATGATTATTCAATAAAACATGTACGATAATAAATCTCCATTATCTATTCTGATGATATAAAAGATTACAGCAGCTTTTCTCAATGGGCTCCTGCCATTAAAATAAGTAAATAGACATTGAACTGTCTCCCGCAAACAACGGTAAATCAAAACCTCACAAAGAGAAAACGTTTCTATAATATCCTCATACAGAGAGCCAACACAGTTTCCGCTAACCCCCGCGGAAACACGTCCGACTTGGACAATGGAAATATCTCAACTGCCGAATCCTTTGTGTTCTGCAGGAGCCTTTGTGTTAATCGCCCAGCATTCAATTAGCTGGTATCCCAGGTAACAGACCCGACCGGTGGCCGCTGTGTGAACCTTTCACCTGCGCTATGACCACTAGAAGAAACTAGAAGAAACTTTAACTCTTGGACTATAAGATTACAACAGCTTATCCCCCCCTCTCACAAACTGAAAATCTATGTTTTCAGTTGCATAATTTTAACTCTGTTGTAGTCATCTAGACAACTTATATTCGAATATACCTAGTGAAATCCACATGTAGTTAAGTGAGAATGCATGTAAACGAAATGATGATAACTTTTGTTATAATAAGAATGCATGTAAATAAAATGATGATAACTTTTAGTTATAAGACATGAAATAACAACAAGAAATACAATATAATATCATAACTGGTTCACTAATAACTCATAAGCTAAATCCACATATCATAATTACTGTCAATCCCAATAAATGGAATCATCTGTCCAAAACACTTGAGAAATTAACTAACTAAACACTTCTCATAGGTATGTCCTTGAAATATACATATCTGGATAAAGTATGTTGATACCAATATATAAGCATCCATTGCAGTGTAGTGAGGTATAAAAATTCCAATGTGAAAAGGAACTGATTGTCTCATGACGTACAAGGAAATCTGGACAAATAGTCAGCAAGTACGTTCTCCTTACCACTCCGGTAGATGATGGTATAGTTAAAAGTCTGAAGAAACAATGTCCAACGAAGAATACGGGCATTTGTTACAGACCCTGTGTTCAAAACAGCAAGTGACTTGTGGTCTGTAATTACATAAAACGTTCTCCCTATTAGGTACCTGGAGAATTTAGCGATGGACCAGTAAATTCCCAGTGCTTCTCTCTCTCCGACACTATAGCGTGTTTCAGTGTCGGACAATTTGCGACTTGCATAGAGGCAAGGATGTAAAGTCCCATCGTACATTTGGGAAATTACTGCTCCCAGTGCGACATTTGAAGCATCTGAGGAAACATAAAAATCAAGTGATAGATTAGGCAATCTCAGAAATGGTTTATTGTTAAATGTTCTTTGTATCTGGCTGAGTGCTTGTGCGCAGGATTCATCCCAAAACACCTCTCGAGGCATCGTCTTTCTTGTCAACTCAGACAACACAGATCTTATAGAGGAATAATGGGGAATAAATTTAGCGTAGAAGTTCTTAGACCCAAAAATGATAGCTCATGAAATGCTATCTGGACCTAAAAAGGTGCCTATCTTTGTCTATGTGTTTCTGCTGTGCTCGTGTAACAGCATTGGCCACTGTGTCATTGTCATTGTTCCACTTCTTTATATCTTCTGTTGTGCAAGCTCGCACCCCTGGAACTGTACCAAGAATGATATCTGGTGAACACCGGTTTACAACACATACCTCTGCAACTCCGGTAAAATGGGGACATCTAATTTTCACAATTGCAAGTGGATATTTTTCAAGATTTCCACCGAATGTGCGGCATTTAGCATACCTTCCTGTATATGCAGATGAAGGAACTAAGTATCTTGCCACGCCAATAACATTCGCACCCGTGTCCCTCAAAACTGTAGATCTAACCTTGCCAATGTACCCAAAATGGAGAGGTAATCCACATTCTGTAGGCATAGCGGACAAAGCAGGATACAATATATCAGGTCGAACTCTGACCTGTACTGTATCGCTGTGGCTGGCATGTGTTATGTCCTCTACCTGAACTGCATTGCCCTGTCTTGGTGTAACTCTAGGACAGAATCTTTTCAGGTGATTCCCCCCACACACAAAGCATTTAATGTTGTTATCATGGTGCCTTCTCCTGTCTGGTGTCGGAGATTCGTCATCCCGTCTATAATCTTTGTGATGACACTGGTCTGATTGGTGACGCCAGGAAGAACAGTACTGACAACCTCTAGGCCGGCTAAAGTACATATGTGACTGTTCTGTCTTCTGAAAGGCTCTATCTGGTCGTCTGGAACGATCATAGCTGTGGCTTCTAAAGTGACCTGCTCTGCCAAAAGTGTGAGGTTTCTGAGCAACATTATTTTGCGAATAATGTGAGCGGTTCACGCGCATGCTAGATGCGGCAGGAATAGGTTCTGTATAACTTTCCTTTTGCAATGACTTGCCAGGATGAGCACTCATATATTGCTCACCCAGTTTCACCATTTCCTCAATAGATGGTGGTTTTCTTTCTTGAAAGAAAGCAAACAATCCTGTGCTACAACAGGACAGAATCTTATCCCTAATCATCAGGTCTGCTAGACGATCATAAGAATTACCGACCTGCGCCAGAGTTGTCCACCTAGAAAACAAGGTCTTAACATTGGCAACAAAATCACCAAAACTTTTTTCAGAGGAAGGCATTGTGTTTTTGAATTTTTGACGGTAGTTTTCCTCTGTCAAATTTTGGGAAGCCAATAATTTCTGACGCACTGTCTGGAATGATGCACGGTCTTCCAATGGTAAGTTAGTGAACGTGTTTAAGACTGTACCGGTTAGTAGATCTCTAAGACGAGCTACCCACTGTGTCTCAGGAATCTGGGCTGACGACATCGTTTCTTGGAATCTGTCCAAAAAAGAGTGTAAACAATCATTTGTTGTTAAAAAGGGCAACTTCGGCCTGTATGACCCATTATTCCTGTCTCGGTTGGAGAGCTGATCCATCTCCACACTTTTCTTACTCTCGGCCTCCTTAATAGCAATCATTTTATCTCTCTCTACTCTAGCAATTTCTATCTCAGTGTCGAATCTAAGTTGTTGCTGCTTGTGAGACAATTCTAATTCTCGATCTTTAAATTGCTGCTGCTTATCATTTTCCTGCATCTGCTGCAACATCTGCTCTCTTTTAAATGCTATTTCCTGTTCCTTAAGTACCCGTTCTGCCTCTAACTTTTCCTTTTCTAACCTTATTTGTAGTTCAGCCTTTTCTCTTTCTACACAAATTAGCATTTCTGACTCTTCTTTTAGTTTTAGTCTTTCTGCCTCTGCTTTTCCTTTTTCTGCCTCTGCTTTTTCTTTTTCTGCATTAAGAAGTTGTATCTTCAACTCAGAGTCAATTTTCTTCTGCTGTCTTTCTAACGCTCTTTCTTCTCTCTCTGTAATTTCTTTTAATCTGGCTTCGGCAAATTTTACCAACTCTGGCCCCTCTAAACTCATAGATCGGCCTAGCTCAACAAAATCCGCAAAGGAAGCCATTATAACTCGATATATTATGCAATACAGAAAATATAAAATAATAATAAATGGGGAAAAAAAAATGAGACAAACAATGGTTGACAAACAAGACGCTACACTTCGTTCACTGCAACGAATGTACAAAACGACAACGTTGAGAGAATCGAATAGTAAAAATAAAGTTGACACCACAAGCCTGTTATAAAAAAGAAATCATGAAAAGTAAACAGAAGAGCACACCAATGACGTGACGACGGAAACACACTTAACGCATACAATTTTAGCGACTAATTGTCAGAAAGGCCACGAATATTTGCATATCCTCTATATCAGAGCCGCCAATTTGACAAGAAAAGCTGAAGAAAAGAACTAATATGTCATCCCAAACTCAATGAGCTGATATATTAAAGTTACAAATAACAGAAAACATGGATGATAATCATTCACTCTAACACCTCGGATATGTTATGAGACGAAACGAGCACACAAAACAACTCCCATCCGTCAACAAAAAACATTACCCGATTTAAATCCACAGATGCGATCCTTAGGCGTCGTACTGCTATCCTTAGGCGTCGTACTGCGATCCTCAGGCGTCGTACTGCGATCCTCAGGCGTCGTACTGCGATCCTCAGGCGTCGTACTGCGATCCTCAGGCGTCGTACTGCGATCCTTAGGCGACGTACTGCGATCCTTAGGCGACGTACTGCGATCCTTAGGCGACGTACTGTGAACAGGGACCTAGTAGTAATGATGCGAAACTCAAGCATCCACTGCTGAACTCCGTTGAAGAATGTCAATTACGGCCGAAAAAAAAAAACGAGTAATTCTATAGAGTCAAATAACACTGCTAATGTCACCAGCACTTTATACAGCTGTAAATCAATTAAGGCCTACTGTTAGTTCACGTATGTCCGATAAGTTCGTAAAGCTGCTAGAAACACCCGTTAGCACTGCATACACTTAAAAAAAATAGTTTATAACTCCTTTCAGGATCCGTTAATTTATAACTTGTATGTAGAACAGTTAAATGTATTCGTTCAAACGATCATCAGTCAGTAGCACAAACACTGGATAAATCAACACTGTTTATAAATCCATCAAAGGACCGGCTTGGCCATCCACTGTTGTACACTTAATTTGTACATTCTTTTGTATACTTTATATTCAACCAAGTATTTAGGCCTAGGGTGCCTATTCTAGTATTCCGCTGGATATCTCCTTGATGGATGTGCTACAGTGAAGTCCTGCATTCTATAACTGGCACACTTGGCACCGACACAGCATCATGTAATACAGTCGCTACCTTTACAAGCCAACAATAACGCTTGTGACAGGCCACATAAACTTTAATGGCATTAAAGTTACACGTCACAAGATGATGATGATTATTCAATAAAACATGTACGATAATAAATCTCCATTATCTATTCTGATGATATAAAAGATTACAGCAGCTTTTCTCAATGGGCTCCTGCCATTAAAATAAGTAAATAGACATTGAACTGTCTCCCGCAAACAACGGTAAATCAAAACCTCACAAAGAGAAAACGTTTCTATAATATCCTCATACAGAGAGCCAACACAGTTTCCGCTAACCCCGCGGAAACACGTCCGACTTGGACAATGGAAATATCTCAACTGCCGAATCCTTTGTGTTCTGCAGGAGCCTTTGTGTTAATCGCCCAGCATTCAATTAGCTGGTATCCCAGGTAACAGACCCGACCGGTGGCCGCTGTGTGAACCTTTCACCTGCGCTATGACCACTAGAAGAAACTAGAAGAAACTTTAACTCTTGGACTATAAGATTACAACAATATATATATATATATATATATCTTTTAAGTTTTAACTTGATTGTACTTACCACCAGAAAATGGTCAGTAAATACATCAGCACCTCTGAAAGCCCTAACATCGTGAAGGGATGATCTAAACTTTTTGTTAATACACAGGAGATCAATTTAATTGTTTGTCTTATGGTCTGGTGATTCCCATGTTGCCTTGTGTATTCTCTTATGGGGAAAAATACTTCCACAAATAACATATTGGTTTCCTGCACAAAAATGTGTGAATAATTTTTCCATTTGCATTCATTACTCCTAGACCATATCTTCCCATAACCTCTTCATAACCTGTGTTATTTGATCCTAACTTAGCATTCAGCACCCATCAAAATTTTCAAACTGCCCTTTGATGCTTCTTTATAATTTGTTGGTACGTAACACTGTATTACCGACATGTTCACCTTCTGTTTCCCTGTTCTAAGTGATGCTCTTATTATTCTGGGACTCACAGCTTCTCATTCTTTTAGTGCCCTGTCTGCTTCTTTCGATATCATCAGGGCCACTCTTTCACTGTGGGGCGAATTTTCCTCTGTGTGTTCTGAGAACAAAATAGTTTCCCTTAATTTAGGATACTTTTCCCCGCCTCAGTCCATCTAGTTCACATAACCCTAAAATACTAATTCTTTAATGTTTCATTTCCCTTGCTACTTCCATTGTTCTCAATATATCATAGAGAGTTCTAACATTCCAGGTGCCAATTCTGGAGGTTTTCCTAGCTGAGAGGAGGTACGTCGACGATCCGGACTCGGCTTTCTCCACACCGTGTCAATCTTCTTCTATTTAAAGAGCCTCCCCACATATTGGTTGGATGGGTTTTACTTTCTTCTCCTTTTGACTTATCCATGGTTGGTTGGTTTTTGTAGCTATTGTTTTTACAGGATGAGTTAGCCAACCTCAAGCCCAACCCTACCTTTAGTCGCCTCTTACGACAGGCCTGGTAGGGTGCAGTGCCACTATTCTTTGCTTCCAGGTGACACACGAGCGTATGTATTTACTACATGTGCATATTTCAGGTTTGTGTTGGGACTAATTGCCTGTTCAGCAGTTTTTGAAATGGAAGAGTGAGGGACATTTCATCTGATGTTAACTGGCACAGGAATTGAGCAAGTATGTGGTGAACCGATTGCAGTGATTCTGAAACCTCTAATAAGACTACGACTAATAATGGGTCTCGTTAATGTCTCCCTGTACAAAGTGAAATGATAGGATGACAGCAGAGGACCCTGTCCACTTCCTTTTTTAACGTGTTCAAAGCAGACTTGTATTTAAGCCCTGCGCCACATATGCAATGGAAAAAGACAGCACAATTTAAAGAGCGGCAAAATTCCATAACTTATTGTTGGCAGTCATAAAACGAATAGTGATGCTGAAGTTTAGCTGAGGGAAAAGCAGAGTAAAATACATGACTACACAGGAGCATCATACATTCAAAATAAGGTCCTGGTTGAAAGATTCCCATGTTTTTATCAATTCTTACGTCTGCTTACACAGTCGATGTTGATTTTGTTGTTGTTGTATTGTGTGGTATTTTCAGACTGTTGCTGTTAACGAAAAAGACACAAAGAAAGAAAAACCATACAACCTACACTATTTATCATTGTCATCAATGAGAAACACATGGAAAGAACACTCAAAAAGCGTACAGCAAGACGCGTGCTTCTCTGACCACCCAGACTATGACAGAAGACACCGTACAGCACTAGATGAGTACCTGCATTCTCTTCCCACCCCCTCATTCAATGGCAATGTGATTACACTGATGTCACATTTACTGCCTGATGACACCGCGGCGATTCCCATAAACTGTTGACACGGCAATAAACCCACAGCACACTTGCAATGTCAATAAGGCACATTTACCATGCTTACAGATGGCAGGCTGTGGTCTGCCTGAGCTGGCAGGATTCCGGTTGCTACATTCCTTCATAGACATGCCAATTTGTGTATAGACAAGACAGATTATGGAAGGCGTTGACAGGGAGGGCGCTCTTTAATACCAGTATAGACTTGACCAAGGCCTTCTCCGCTACTGGAGACGGCATTGACTTCACTATCTTCAGTAACCGCTGATTTGTCTCTGATTGCAAACAGCGAAGAGTTTCTTCTTCTTTTTCTCTTTCTTTTTCTTCTTCTTCTTCTTCTTCTTCTTCTTCTTCTTCTTCTTCTTCTTCTTCTTCTTCTTCTTCTTCTTCTTCTTCTTCTTCTTCTTCGCGTCCACTGGCTGTAAACTATGTCGGAAGGTTCTGGCTGTTTGTCCACTTCGGGAGTTCTGTCTTGTCTCTCAGAGTTGTGCATGCATATGTATTTTACAAGTCGGCTTATTTATATGCAGACAGTTGGTTTCTCGTCTTTCAGGCAGATGTACTTCGATGAAAAGGAAACATCCCTAATTACTCGCTTGAATTGTACACTATGCTTGTCGGTGGGGTGGGTGGGGTAATTTACCCCTCCCCCCTCCGATGTTCCCCTGAACCCACACGGGAATGAGCTCGAGTCGGTCGTGGGTAAACACAGCTTAGAATACTGGCTGTGTTGGGATGTGAGCAATATCAGTGTGGCTGTTGTTATGTGTAAATATTTCAGTGACGTAGGACAGGGCATAGAGAAGGAGTTGAAGAATTAGAATAATCTGAAAGAAAGAAAGAAAGAAAGAAAGAAAGAAAGAAAGAAAGAAAGAAAGAAAGAAAGAAAGAAAGAAAGAAAGAAAGAAAGAAAGAAAGAAAGAAAGAAAGAAAGAAAGAAAGAAAGAAAGAAAGAAAGAAAGAAAGAAAGAAAGAAAGAAAGAAAGAAAGAAAGAAAGAAAGAAAGAAAGAAACAAACAAACAAACAAACAAACAAACAAACAAACAAAGAAACAAAGAAACAAAGAAAGAAAGAAAAAAGGTAGACGTCTGCTCAAACAGGCTACCAACAAAGTTACAATTACAGATTAAAACATCATGTCATAAATGAGAATATGTACAGTATGTTTAGTTTCAGTGTACACATATTGTGCTCAGCATTAACCGTTAAGTGTAATGTGCTTTTCTGTGAGTGAATGAGTGTTAAGTTGCACACCACCAGGACAGCACACTGAATGATTAATGCCCGCCGACGCAAAAGTGCCAAGTGTCACTATTCGAATACGAATCCGCCAGGTACAAAACTCACAAATCCTGTTCAACCGTAAGGTCGCTAGTTGGTATCTGCTCCGCCCATTCTGTACCAATATGTGAAACAGTTGTCGTGCGTGTCACGTTTTTGGTCTCGATGTGTATTAATTCGTGTTCGCGTTGGGTTTTATATAGTTTTTAAAGGGGTCGAAAATTATAGGGAAGAGAAAAGGTGGGCAAGAAAAAACAAATAGTTTATGTTAGCTTTACAAAATCGATCACAATAATTGTGGGCTTTATATAGGATCACATTTGCTACTCAGGAAGCCGCCTGGTTGTTGCAGCTAGATGCTCGCCTACCGATTGGAAAGACGTGGTTTCGAGTCCTGGCCGAGCCGGACTTTTTATGTAAGCGTACGCTGAAAATGTCGGCTCTGTGGCTAAGTCGATACGAACGTTTCGTAATGCCGGGACACCGGGTTCGATTCCAGCGGCAGGCCATGCGCCTTGCGTTGGTTTCGACAGTGGTCTCGAGAAAGCCGGCCGTCCAGAAGCAATGGCAAACTACTGGACGTAAATTTGCCTAGAAAAACTACACAACAGCCAGGGGCTGTTGGGGTTGGTTCTGCAACGTCCTGTAAAGGATACGCAACTAACCTTTAACGTTGAAAATGCACTGTAGCCTTGCCAAAAGCATTGTTTTCTGAACACACCTGCATCCAGAACTCTTCTTGGCTTCCCTTCACGGTATATCTGTTGTAAACTGCTGTCTTCGCTGATCTCAAGCAGATTTGGGGGGAAAAAAATCTTGATTACTGCCGTGGCACCCCTGGCATACGCTTGTGGCACCCCTGGCATACGCTCGTGGCACCCCTGGCATACGCCCGCGGCATCCCTGGCATACGCTCGCGGCACCCCTGGCGTACGCCCGCGGCACCCCTGGCATACGCCCGCGGCACCCCTGTGTGCCGCAGGACCCAGTTTAAGAACCGCTGCTCTAGTTATCATGGCTAATACGCTTGCTCCCATCACTCCCCCTTTTTGTTGTTTATTAACGACCACAGCCCATCCATTGAGTCCCAGTGTGAATTACCCCGCCACACGCACCACCAGGGAGGCCACCCACGCTAACCAGATTTCGATCGTCAATAAATCCCCTGGGGACAGTTTAAAGACCAAAACTACAACGTCCTGATTGTTAAATCCGGCGTTAGATCACTGGTACAAACAACACGTCACTGACACACAGCCGCACAGTACAAGACTCCCCTTGTTTGCAGAAAGCTATGGTGAGGTCTGACTGACTTCTTGAGCTTATTTATTGTGAGTTTAATGGAGATGTACATTCTAGGAACAAACAGGCACTCGTCAGACAGACCACAACATGCCTTCTGTCTGAGCCTTTAGTGTGTGTGGGTGAGCGTCAGTCATCATTAATCAGGTACCGTCTTCACAGTGAAGGTTGCCACAGTGGATCTCCAACATGCTCTGTCTCTTGTCCAGGTTGTACATTCTCTCAGATGTTGTCCTCCCACTTGTATCTTTGCCTACCTCAGGCTCTCTTCTCTTCGACCTTTAGTGTGTGTGGGTGAGCGTCAGTCATCATTAATCAGGTACCGTCTTCACAGTCAAGGTTGCCACAGTGGATCTCCAACATGCTCTGTCTCTTGTCCAGGTTGTACATTCTCTCAGATGTTGTCCTCCCACTTGTATCTTTGCCTACCTCAGGCTCTCTTCTCTTCGACCTTTAGTGTGTGTGGGTGAGCGTGAGTCATCATTAATCAGGTACCGTCTTCACAGTGAAGGTTGCCACAGTGGATCTCCAACATGCTCTGTCTCTTGTCCAGGTTGTACATTCTCTCAGATGTTGTCCTCCCACTTGTATCTTTGCCTACCTCAGGCTCTCTTCTCTTCGACCTTTAGTGTGTGTGGGTGAGCGTGAGTCATCATTAATCAGGTACCTTCTTCACAGTCAAGGTTGCCACAGTGGATCTCCAACATGCTCTGTCTCTTGTCCAGGTTATACATTCTCTCAGATGTTGTCCTCCTACTTGTATCTTTGCCTACCTCAGGCTCTCTTCTCTTCGACCTTTAGTGTGTGTGGGTGAGCGTGAGTCATCATTAATCAGGTACCGTCTTCACAGTCAAGTTTGCCACAGTGGATCTCCAACATGCTCTGTCTCTTGTCAAGGTTGTACATTCTCTCAGATGTTGTCCTCCCACTTGTATCTTTGCCTACCTCAGGCTCTCTTCTCTTCGACCTTTAGTGTGCGTGGGTGAGCGTGAGTCATCATTAATCAGGTACCGTCTTCACAGTCAAGGTTGCAACAGTGGATCTCCAACATGCTCTGTCTCTTGTCCAGGTTGTACATTCTCTCAGATGTTGTCCTCCTACTTGTATCTTTGCCTACCTCAGGCTCTCTTCTCTTCGACCTTTAGTGTGTGTGGGTGAGCGTGAGTCATCATTAATCAGGTACCGTCTTCACAGTCAAGGTTGCCACAGTGGATCTCCAACATGCTCTGTCTCTTGTCCAGGTTGTACATTCTCTCAGATGTTGTCCTCCCACTTGTATCTTTGCCTACCTCAGGCTCTCTTCTCTTCGACCTTTTCCATCAGAATGGTTTTTAAAAGTGCATATGTCTTTTAATGTTGGCAAAGTATTTCAATTGTCTCTTTTTTATTTCTTTCAATAATTCGCTTTTCATTTGTAGCCTGGTGCATCAGACACCAAAATTGAACCTAATTCTTCAAGAAAATCCACAAACAAACAACAGTGTAAACCGTTGTTTCCCACAACTATAGTGTGTGTGTGTGTGTGTGTGTGTGTGTGTGTGTGTGTGTGTGTGTGTATATATATATATATATATATATATATATATATATATATATATATATATATATATATATACATATATATATATATATATAAGCATGTAGTTGTTGAGTCAAGAATTTACATCACAGTATTTGGGGCATTCTCATGCATGCTCCATCCTCATCTTCAGCAGCCACCACAGAGTTCCAATACTGACGGTACTGGTCACAATCTGGTTATATGTCCGTCTTGCCTTTCCTCTGAGTGTATTGAGCCGGCCAGAATATCTGGTTACACCCAGGTGCATCATTCTCACCAGGCCACAATAATATTTTTTCTCTAATGATTCTGTTGCTTGTTCTCAAAGGGCATTGACCACATATGTCTTGCAATGTATTAATTCACCAACCAGTGGTTTAGATCCAACCAATTTGTCTGCCTGTTCATTACCCACTACGACGGCATATCCTACAGAGAAGATCCAAAGTATGGTCACTTTTCATCAATCTGCAAGTCCCCCGAGTGGGGCCCTATTATAGGGAAACCAAGAATAGACCCACTGCCTACCTCAAAAGCATGCCGTAAGAGTCGACTAACTAGGAGCTTCCCTCAAAGTCGGCGTGCATCTGCCTGCGAGGCAGGGAATGAACAGTCTGCACACAAATGCGTCAGATCTGTCGAACGGATGCACACGCAACACTCAGGTTCTAGAACAGGACTGCAGTCTAGAAGTGGATGAACAACCAGAACTTTCCACCAAAGTTTACGCAAAGAAAAAAATCAATCAGCAAGTCCTTTACAGAACTTCACTCTCTTCACGCACACCTGAAAGTATCCCATTCCATAGCCAGCTTTCCGGCCCCATGTGCTTTCAATGCATACGTATCTTTAATGTCTTGTATCCATCTTCGCGGTGGCTGACCCTCGCCTGGCACAAACTGCACCTTCCATCACCATCTTTTCCAAGCCACCATGACGCTTGATGTAGCCAAAATACTTCAACTTTCGGGAGAGGATGCTGTTTATGAGTCAGTTCTCCTTGATGTTCAACTCGTTCAGAATGTCGATGTTTTTCCTTTTCCTGATCCATGGTATTCTAAGAATGTTTCTATAACATTTAAATTCAAAAGCTCCTATTTTTTTCCCTCAGTTCTTCTTCTTCTCTTCCACCTTGTACCTCATCTTAGTGTCGGGGGGAGATGTAATGTTCGTTGATGGGCTCTGTCAAGAGCACTATTAAGACTGATGTTCATTTCTGTAAGGCTATTCTTAATGCCATCACTCCATATTTTCCGAGGTCTTCCATTCACTCTATACCCGTTGTAACGTTTTAGTGTGGCTCGCTGAGGCGGATAGTACCAGGGCATTCCAAACCACTTCATTTGTTGTTCTTTGTGATGGCCTGTAAGACTGGCTTTATTCCTAGCATTCGTCTGATTTCATGATTTCGTATTCTGTCTTTCCTTGAAACTCCTGCAGCTCTTCTAAGGCATTTCATCTCTGTTGTCACAATTTTACGTTCATTGGAGGATGTAAGTGTCCACGTTTGACATTGATAGTATAGTGTTGGCCAAAAAATAGTTCTGATAAGATTCACTTTAGTACTCTGAGGTATCTGCTTGTGTGTCAACAGGTGAGATAGTTGACCCATTACTTGATAAGCTTTAGCACATTTGGAGCTAATTTCTCTGTCCAGTTTTTCGTCAGATGTAAAAATTGCTCCCAAATACTTAAATTCCTCTGTTTGTCTCAGGGTGTTGTTTTTTAATTTAATTTCTAAATTGTCTTTATGTCTTCCTATCATCATTGACTCTGTCTTCGTAGTGTTTATTTTCATATTATATTCCTCTCCTTTGTTACTAATTTGATTTAGGTGGTTTTGTACGCATTTCGTATTTTCTGCTATGAGTACCTGGTCGTCGGCGAAAAGTAATTCTGTAATATCTTCTTCATGATTAAAGTTTGTTTCGCTACATATGGTATCCATGGTTTCCCTCAGTAACTGAGTGAAAGTCCAAGACTCACAACTGTTAGTTGCCACAGGAAAAATGCATGATCTCAAGATTTTTACTTTAACCAATTTACGAGTGCGTTGCCATAGGTTCTTCATTCTATTTAATCTCTGCATTGTCTTCTTCTGACTTCTTTTGAGCAGTCGCCACTGTTGTTCACTAAAGAACCCAAGTATATGTTACATTTTCTATTTCTTCATTTTCGATTGTGATATGTGGTTGGTGTGCTGTTTTTACTGAAGACATAACTTTTGTGTAAGATTAACCTCTTCGCTATTTTTTTTTTTTTTTTCACGATCAGAATTAATTTTTCGAAACCCTGTACATTGTTGGAAAGGAGAACTTTGCAATCTCATTTTATTACTGTCGGCTGTGACTGGTTTCATTTACTGGGCAGGACGATATTGTTATCTGAGTTGTATATCTGAGTTCTGGGATTTTAGTGGATCAAAGCTCTCATATGCCTCATCGCTAATTGCGTTTCTCATTTTAAGTATATATGTTAAAGAGGAAGGGTGAAAAAATGCAACTCTGTCTCACTACTTTCTGCACTTCAAACCATTCTGATGTTTCACCAGCTACTCTGACCGCTGCTTGGTGTTCGTGGTAAAGAGATTCCATTAAGTGCACCAGATGATTTGGAAATCCTATGCCTCTAATTATATACCATAATTTATGGTGTTGCACACAATCAAACACCTTACTGTATGAAACCAGTATAAAGATCCATCTTGTATTCTCTACACTTCTCTGGGATGATTCTCATTGAAAATATATCTCTTGTCCCCTGCCACGTCTAAAGCCCGCTTGTGTTTCTTGTAGTTCACATTCCATGAATGATATGCAGAAGGATTTTGCTGGCATGACTAATTAGACCTATAGTATGATAACTGTGGCATGTGGAATGCACACAGGACACACATCTAGGCATCAAATGGGTCGACAAAGTTCTCGAAGATCTTGACTTTGCTGACGACCTAGCACTCCTGAGCACAACACATCTAGAAGCTCAGGAAAAAATGGACCGCCTCCAGTATATTTCAAGCCAAATCGGCCTTCAGGTCAACGCAGCCAAAACGAAAATCATCGATCTTACCAACGAGTCGAAAGACATCAAACTAAAGGATATTTTTCTTGAAAAAATCACCAGCTTCACATACTTAGGGAGCAAGATAACCTCTGCGGGAGATACAACATCAGAAATAACGAATCGAATCGCGTTAGCATCAAGTGCCTTTAACAAACTGTCAAACATTTGGAAGTCAAGATCACTCAGCAACAACACGAAACTTAAGGTCTTCAATTCCTGTGTGATCCCAGTGCTAACTTATGGTTGTGAGAGTTGGAAATCATCAGTATCAATCGATAAGAAACTAGTCGCTTTCGAGAATAGATGCCTCCGAAAGCTATTGAATGTTCACTGGTCGGACTTTAGGTCCAATACATCTATAAG
Organism: Candidula unifasciata; assembly: GCA_905116865.2. NCBI lineage: Eukaryota > Metazoa > Mollusca > Gastropoda > Stylommatophora > Geomitridae > Candidula > Candidula unifasciata. The sequence continues at coordinate 759,205 of CAJHNH020000413.1, read as the reverse complement.
ACAGGAAACAAAACAAAAATATGTGTCTGATTTTATTAGAATGCGTCGCTGGAATTACATCGGTCACGTACTCAGAATGGACATACAGAGACTTCCCCACCAAGCCTTCATATGGTCACCAGAGGGTAAAAGAAAACAGGGAAGACCAAAAGAAACTCTCCGTAGAACCATCACAAGGGAGAGCTCAACCATAGGTCTCAGTCGCACTCAAGACCTACATCAAGTGGCAACGAACCGACAGACGTGGAAAGCTATGACCTCTGCCCTATGCGCCATCTTTGGCACAAGAGGAATAACTAACTAACTATGATAACTGTTACACAATTTGAGATTTCCCTTTTTTTTTTTTTTTGGTGGGGAGGGGATATATAATGATCTTTTCCACGCTTTGGGCCAGTCAGCACTGTTCCAGATTTCAACACATAGTGCATGGTATTGAATTACGCTCACTACCCGTGACCTTTCCAGTGAAGCTTGCCACTCTGCTCGAAGCATCCCTGTCTTCACCTTTCTCAGAATGCTCTCAGAGTCTGTTACAATTACGAGACGTGTACACATCTTTTTCTCACCGTACAGCTGCAGTCACTCCATGTATTATACATTAGCATGTATTGATTGGTTATCATTGCAATATATTCCTTGTATGCTAGCGCAAAATGTATGCTAAAAATATGTGCGTTGATGTTAAAAATATGTGCATTGGAGTTAAAACGTGTGCGCTGATGGCTAAAAATCTCCACTAATGCAGCCTGACTCGGCGGCTTAACAACGTACGACAATCACAGTACTGATACTATAAAACGCCTGAGGAAGAACACCTTCAGCAAGTCTGTCAGTGTGGAGTGAATCATCTCGGGTGACTCAAAAAAACAAATACCGCTCACTTGTTTCCCCCTAGCCAAACCTATGGAACACGAAAGACTCCAAAGCGGGAACTATAAACATCTCATTGTGTTGGCTAAACGTAAACGCTGTTAAGTTTATTACAACAATGAATCAGCGTTGAAAATGTCCAAAAACAAGAATCACCACAGGAGCATATATCAAATAAACCAGAACCTTTACCTGACAACCGGACAAGAAATAGGAAATATCCTTAATGTTTGTCTTTTAAAGATACCCTTACCACTGTAGGCGCCAATGGATCTCTGGGACTTCAATTGCAGTTTGGTATTTATTACAGCAATTACCGGGACTGCTTTAGTGCTCAAAAGTCGGTCCTATATACGACATAAAATAAGGGATTTTGCGTGTCTTTCACATAGTCATGACGTACATATTAGGATGGTGAGTAAACGCAAACATATGATACAAAAAAAAATGTAAACAACAGTTGTTATTCTATTGAGCTGCCAATGTAATAGACATGAAATCGTTCATGACATTTACATGAAAACTAGACCGGAAGTATCAATAATCCTTAACCACCTTGAAAGGAATTTCCAAGTGCTGCTTGCATCAAAGGAGAGTCGACCCACAATCACGGTCTGCAAGAGGATACGGCAATTACCGGCGGCGTCTTGGTTCTTTTCTATTGTTCCCCGGAAACTCAGGCTTGTATACCTGCATGTTATCTCAAGGGATAATAATAGCGCTGGAAGGAGGTTGTGATCGTGCCTCCCAAGAACACTGTACACACCAGTGTTGCCACTTTGGATCTTTTGTATCCAAATTTAGATCTTTTTCACTGCGTTTAGATCCTGTTTTTGACGTTTAGATACTAAATATTTTTCTAGATTCTTTTCATATGGAGTTAGATATTTTATAGATTTTTTTTCTTTTAGTGTCATTTTAATAATTATTGAGTAAAATATTTACTAAAATATTTTTGTTTTGGTCTGGCACGTACATTGTGGCAACTGCCATTACTTAAACTTTGAACTCTCACTAAGGTCAACACTCAAATATCTGACAACCCCGGTGCTGATTAATCGAAATCGCGCGTAAATCATACTAACTTTGTTTCAACCGTATCCTCACTGTGTTGTGAAGTATAGCTGTGATGCTGACTCTGTGTTTCTTTTTCATGTGATTTTTAAAAAATAATTGCTCACCTTCTTGTGTGGCTTTCACTTTGAAAAAACCTTTCAACATGCCAAAAGTAAAGTATGAGCAAAAATTTCGGAAAGAGTATTTGCATGATGACAAAATTAAAGACTGGGTGATGGCAGTTCCTGGGGATATAACCAAGGCTCGTTGTAAGTACTGCAAGTGTGAAATTAAAGCGAAAATACAAGACTTAAAGAAGCATGCAGAGACTAACAAGCATAAAACTGCAGTTCCATTCAAAGATATTACACCGCTGACATCTGTTTTCAGAACTACACTGATAAATGAATCATCAAAAGTTGAAGGGTCGGTCGCAATGTTTTTAAGTTGCCATTGTGCAATTTCAAACTGTGACCATTTGATTGATTTGTTTAAAAACACAATTTCTGACAGTAAAGTTATGGATGATGTGAAAATGCATCGCAGCAAGTGTACACATATTATAAGAAATACTTTATTTTCTCACTTCGAAAAAGATTTGATCAGTGATATTTCTACAAATAAATATAGTTTATTATTAGACGAATCCAATGATATTTCGGTACTGAAAGTGCTTGGTGTGTGTATTATATATTACAGCAACAATACAGACAAAGTAGTTTCTACATATCTTGGACTAGTTCAAATTGAAAAGTGTGATGCAGAAAGTATAGTTCAAGAACTGAAGAACCTTTTAATCAGCAAACAGTTAGACTTGACAAATTTGGTTGCAATTGGTACCGATAATGCCTCAGTGATGGTTGGCATAAACAATGGCGTTTATGCCAAGTTGAAGAAAGCTATCCCATCGTTAATACTTATAAAATGTATGTGTCATTCATTGCAGCTAGCATTATCACATGCTTCATCTGAATGTTTACCAAGGAATTTGGAATACCTTATTGCTGAAACACATAACTGGTTTTCAAAATCATTTGTCAGACAACAGCAATACAATGCATTGTATTCAGCCTTAAATAATGGTTCCACACCACTGAAAATTCTGTCAGATTGCAAAACCAGGTGGTTATCAATACAACCAGCTGTTTAAAGAATTGTGAACCAATGGTTGGAGTTAAAGACACACTTTGAAATAACAAGACAAAGTGAAAAGTGCTACACAGCTGAGATACTATATGGAATGTACAGTGATGAAAAAAATTTGGCATTCCTTCTCTTTTTACAACCTATTTTAATGGAAGTGCAAAAAGTTAATAAACTGTTCGAATCCAAACATGTTGATAAAGTTAAATTACTTGACGATCTCACTTTGCTATTTTACTCAGTTGGTAAAAGACTGGTGTTGCCAACTTCAAAAGTTGATTTGCTCACTTGCACTATAGAGAGCTATTTGGCTCCTAAGCCATACCTTGGATATCAAATTGAATCAAAAATTGATGATTTAAAAACAAAAGGACTGTTAACAGAGAATGAAGAGAACAACTTAAGAAAACGCTGTCAAGATTTCCTTATCTCATTGTTCAAGCAACTAAAGCAGAGACTTCCTGAAAATCTAGATGTTTTGAAAAATATTTCACTCTTTTCTGTGAGCAACATACTTCAGCCAGTAAAGGACATACCTAAATATTGTAAAGTTATGAAATTTTTAGGGGCTACTGACAATAGTGTCGCGGGAGCAGAATATCAGTTAACCAAAATAAACTTAGTTGAATGGACAAACAAAACAGAAACTGAAGCGTTTTGGAGTGAAGTGAGACAATTTAAAGATGCCTCATCAAACAGTCCATTCTGTAAACTCTTTGAATGTGCCATGTCTGCCATGATACTACCCCACTCAAATGCTGACGTAGAAAGAGTTTTCAGTGCTATGAATTACATCAAATCTAACCTAAGAAACAGGATGAAATTAGACCTCTTAAATGCTATCGTGACAATAAAGTTTGGCCTGATGAGAGTAGGAAAATGCTGTTCCACTTATCAGCTCCCTGATTGTGTATTAAAAGAAATAGGAACAGCTAAAGCATACCAGAGTAATTTGGGATCTGAAGCTTCAACTTCATCATCCAAGCTAAGTTTATCCTGTGGATCTTGTGAAGCAGACATCAGTGAAGATGAGGACATGTGTCTATAGGGTAAGTCATTTCAATAGTTTTGTAATTTGTGACTCTTTTCATTTGGATATTTTTTTTTAATATTTTCCACGCAAATTTAGATCTTTTAAGATATTTTTTTACCCTGTTTTGGATCTTTTTTGTCAAAGAAAAGTGGCAACACTGGTACACACGCAAACGACATTAATTCACTGCTTTGTTATGGGGCTGTCCAGACGTAGCCATTATAAATTTGCAATCTCATTTTATTACCGTCGGCTGTGCCTGGTTTTATTTACTGGGCAGGGCGATATTGTTTTAAAGAAATGTGTGTTTTAGGGTGAGTGTGAGGCCTAGACAGGAATAAATGACCCACAAGTAGGAGGACAGGCTGACGAATGAACGACTAAACGGACGGGGAATCAAGCCTACAAACCTATTGATATCAAGACGGTGCAGAATAATCCTCCCATTGGGGAGGGGGGGGGGGGGGGGGGCTCCTGTTTGTGATGTTACTAGGCAATTTTACGTTCAGTAGTTTACTGTTGCTTTCTAAACGGTCGGCTGTCGATACGACTGGTGATGGAAGGTGCAGTTTGTGGAAGGCGGCCTGCTGCCAAATAGTCTGCAGCTGGGATCGAACGCAGCACTACAGAATTACGAAGCGTTCGCAACGCCTAAGCCACAGAAACACAAACACTGAGATTGTATGTATA